>JAPYYT010000429.1:0-83661 GCA_030522565.1 Ceratosolen corneri
GGGGGCGACGAGGGCGACGAGGGCGACGAGGGCGAGGACGCGTGGAGTCGCGAGGGCCGCCGTGGCGGGGGCACGGGCGCTGGTCCCTTAAGCTTCTCCGTGAGCTCGCGAAGCCGCTCGGTTTTGTCGCTGGTCCGCGCGCCCGAGGACGACTTCTTGCCAGCGGCGCCGGCGCCCCCGCTGCCGCCGCTCCATCGGAATCTCTGGAGCCGGTCCACCGCTGTCACCGCTGGCTCCTTGGGCCGGAAACAAAAGCAGGGGCGGTGGCCCGGTGAGTGGAGGAGGAGCCGCGCGAGGCGCACCGGGAGGTCGAGCGGGATCGAGTTGTCGGTTAGTTATGAGGTCGAGGGCGACTCGGTCGTGGACTTGGTGGTTGGCATCGATGTCGTGGAAAGCGTTTCACCTACTTGGCCGTTTCGCGCATTTCCGTTTAGGCGTCGCGAAGAGTGTGGCGAGGGCATTTCCGTGCGCGTTGTCGAAGAATATCGAAGCGCGGGGATAAATAAAAGCGGAGGTTGAGCGCGCGCACGATGTTGAAAACGAGGATTTTAGTGGACATTCGAGGCGTATAGCGGGATTTTCGGGAATTTGGGTGGCTTTAATGGCGTCTTGTGGGAAGTGGGAAGGGGAGGAATTAAATAAAGAAGGGAATACTTTATATGTTGCGGTGAAGAGTGTTGGTGAGCGTAGCTGGAGTCGATAAAGGCAGGACGAGCGTCGGAGTTGAAAATGTGGCCGGAATATGAAGTGAGAGCCTTCGGAAGCATTGGCGCGATAAATATAACGAGGGAAAAAATGAAAATAAACACGAGTCGGTTTGCCCTCGGTGTCCGGCGAATCGGGAATGAGGTTTCGTTGCCGCGTCATTGTCGAATTGTCTGCGCGACATGAACGCCCGATCGCTAACTTTGGTGCACAGTGTGGCTTTTATAAAGCAAGGCTTGCCAATCGAAATCGGCGTTTCGTGGTTGCAGTACCGGCAAATCGACCAGCTCGGCCACCTCCCCACGATTAAAAAAGCAGCGAGAGAGAGAGAGAGAGAGAGAGAGAGAGCGCGTGTGGGTGTGAGCGTGCGAAGGATGTTGACGGGGATGGCGAGGGACAGGGGAAGAGCCACAAATCAGCAAGCAGAACAAACGTCCAAATAGTAAAAACACAATAACTTGAGATGAGAGGCTTACAAACAAGTTAGCAACAAACTCCATGGCCAGAGTATTTCGTCGGGCGTGTTAATCCCCGCTGGGCTCGGATCCCCAGATTCGCGCAGTCAGCTCCGTCTCCTAGACGCGCTTATCTCGCGACGCGACGCGACGTCGGCGACGGGGCGGATCTGGTGGCTGGGATCGGGGCCGGGGGTGGTGCAGTGGTTATGGGGGGGACGGGGGGTGGTTGGGTGGGTAGGTCCGAGTGTCAGTACCTGTAGCCGTAGGCTCTGGTGTTTGGTCCACTGGGCGAGTTGCCGCGGTACGGAGGCGCAACTAGCCGGCGAGGGCGGTTGCTGCTGCTTGTGATGCTGTTGTTGTTGATGTAGCTGATGTAGCTGATGTAGCTGTTGCTGCTGTTGCTGTTGCTGCTGTTGTTGCTGCTGCTGCTGCTGCTGCTGGTGATGCTGATGGTGTTGATTGTGATGTTGATGGTGATGATGATGCTGTTGGGAGGCCGGCGAGGAGGAGGACGAGGACGAGGAGTAGGAGGCGGACGAGGCGGAGGAGGAGACCGAGGAGGAGGCCGATGCGATCAAGGGCGACGTGCTCGGGTTGCCGCTGGCGTGACCGAGCGCGCCCTGGCTGCTACTGACTGCCGGCAACTCCGCGCCGCTCTGTGGCCAGCAGCGTTGGCTATTATTAGCCGACGGCGTCGCTTGCGCCGCCTGGTGCTGACGAGGATGCTGCTGCTGCTGTTGCTGCTGCTGTTGGTGCTGTTGGTGCTGTTGGTGCTGTTGGTGCTGCTGTTGCTGATGATGGTGCTGATGGTGTTGAAGCTGCTGCTGCTGCTGCTGGCGGGGTGCGGAGGCGCCGGCCCAGGAGAGCGGGATGCGGGATCCGAGGGGGAGGAGGCGGCTCCGAGGTCCGATGCAGCAGCAGTCGCTGCCGAGGAGCTCGAGGCTCGGCCTCGCCTCCGTCAGACGCTCCCGGGACTCACTCTCGTGCGAGTGCCGCTTGCGACGACGCTCCTGGAGCTCCTCGCGGGAGCTCGCCGGGGGCAGGCTGTCCTGGAAGCAGCAACGGGGAGGCTGGATTGGCGTGGATTTGTCAAGGCTTGTGGCACGGGGGTGGGCATCGAGTGGCTAATTGCTAAATGATTATTGCTGGGAGAGAGGTTGGACGGCTGATAAGGCTCGAGCGAATCAAGCTCGCCTCTCTTCGCACCTCTCGGGCTAATCTTTCACCAACGATATTTGCTTTCGTTGGGTTTGCTCGGGCGTTTATTATCTGCGGGAGATAATTTACTGCGGAGCCACGATTATAAGAAGGCGTGTTTGGTTTCATCGATATGGTAGCTTACGAGTTGGACATTATGTTGGGCGTCTCGTATGTCGGGTGCTGGGAGAGGGAGCAAGACGACCTGCAGCGTTTCATCGTTACGTGTAAGCATGTAAGGGATCTTGACTTGATTGCGAGGGACGAATGATGAGATGTTGGGTGTCGTGGTTGGGTTGTAATTGAAAGTATTGGCAGTAATAATTACGAGTTGGATTGCGATAGGAGTGAATAGGAGAGGGGGTGAGAGCCATTTTAATGAGGCGCTGATTGCCTGGTGGAATGCATTGGGAGGCATATCGTTATTAAATAAGGACAAGAGCTTGAAAATGTTATCTGCCATTAGAATGGCTTGTAAGTATATCGTTGGGTACGGCCGATAATTGTAAAATAGCAAGTAATCGTTTATGAGGATTGACATTCACATTAAGAGAAAAAAAATCAACAAAAGACAGCCATTTCGAGTATTGAAAGTGTATTGTTATTTCGATAAATTTGCACTCGAGTGGCTTATAGATGAATGCTTGACAATTGATTTTGAATTTGTTAAATATTTGCATTGCAAATTTGAGAAGAATTAGAGGCTTAGATTAGCAAAAGTCGGATTAACGTTATTTCAGTGCAACTACTTCTGACTTTTACATCTGACTTTTATTCATAAACGATTAATTATGAATTTAATCCGACTAAAGTATTTTCATTAAAATTCTATGAAAGTTGGAGTAAACAAATTAACTGCGCGAACAAAAAAGAAAAAGATTTTTAGGGGAAAATTAAAAACGACAGGTAATGTGCCTCGAATGTAGAATGTTAAAATAACGATGAACAGAGATTAAAATTTGAACTGATTCCTACTAAAATTATAGACATTCTTGAGACATTGACATTCTTTATGATTTATCAACTTCAAAGTAGTTAATAGATCTTCAATGGTTTAATATACAATAATTGCAAACTAGATATAATGTAGGAGTAAGCTTGCTGTTTTCAAATACTTTTATTTGTATAAAAAACCATTCGGGTGATGACCCGTCGTATAATTAACCATAAATTAAGCCAACAATATATTTGCAATGCCATCGCACATCATTTATTCCCAACACCTAACAATTATCTATTATCAATTATTAATTAGACAATGACTCGGAGCACCTAAAGAGCGTAAAAATTATTCATCGTAATTTACAATCGCATGCACTTAATATCGTTATTGTGTAAGGCAACGCACCTCTGGCCAATAAGTCGTCCGACGCTTCCCACATTTCTCCATAAAATTCATGTTACATCGGCATTACCCTCATCTTGGAAATTATCACGACACGAGCGGCACATCGGCTTACACTTAATTTTTCAAGTATTTTAAAGCAACGTCCCTCCCCACTACTCCATTCTGGTCCTCGCTGTCCTCTTCAACGAAACGTCTCTCACCAACGATAAAGAATTTGATAAGAAAAGTAACGCGAGTCAGCGCTGACCTGCCCCAACTGGCATTCGTCACTTGCCCGGAAGAGGAGCTCCAACCGCTCATCCTCGACCCAACGTTCGCTGAAATATTCATAAGCGCACGAGCTCCTTCGACTTTGCGATGCAGCACATAAATCGAACGTGCCCCCAACATCTCTCGCGACAACAACAACAACAACACGCGACGAAGGCAGGTTCCGAGCATCGGCACTCGCATTTCGCGCGGGGAAATTGTATTTAATGCCCGATGGGAGACCAATAGGAGTCACGGGGTGAAAGTTTATCGGCTTTTCGCCTTAGGCATTTAACGCGTGAAGCAAGTGAGTAATTAATGTGTAATGTGGACAATTTTATGCGCCTCCGGTTAATGAGGTTACACTGGTAAAATGCAGAGGATTCGACTGTTTTTTTGTACTCGTTGCATAAGACTGTGGGTCTTGTATTCTGAATGTGTAAATATGGAAAAAATTTCGAATGTAATTAATAAAATGAAGAAATCAATGTGGACATGTTTTTGAAGGATAAGTTTCAATTTATATTGCAATTTTTCATTCTCTTTTTCATTCAAATGTTGGCATTCTAATAAGAAGTGTATTATATATTATATCAGCGTAAGTTGGCAATTTCAATACATTTCTCGATTGTCAATCTCATCTCATTGATTAATTCACACTCCACTGGCGACGAATAAATCAAGCATCTTTTAATTATCAATACAACTATTAATAAGTGACTATTTATGGATAATGTTACGACGAGCCTGTCAGGAATTTCGACTAAACCGACAATTCCGAATTTATTCTGGGTGATGTGTAACGCTCGGATAATCAAGCTCAATTGGATTAAGCATAATAATATGTGTTTAAATTGAATTTACTTAACAATTTACTCGCTAAAGTTGATCGAATCAATGGTTAACATTGAAATTAATTTCGAAAATACTTGCTCTTCTTTTGTCATAATACTTTTCACTAATTAAACGTATGATGACGCAACTCACACAATACATTATGGGGAACAATCCAAGCATTGAGAAAATTATTAGATTAATTGTAGATAAATTGTAGATAAACGAAAGTCAAATGACAGTATGGGAATAGAGAATGTAGGTTAAAAAATGAAAATCTCGGATGAATATTTTAGAGCGCAACTCTTTCACTAAATTGACAGGAAATAATTTCCAAAGTAATACGCTCCTGAAATTGTAATTAATAACTCAATGAAGATGATCATTATTTTGTTAAAAAAAAGAAGAGAAAGAAACCCACGCTTCTGTTCTAACACAAAAGCATGGAGCATACGTTCATATAATACATTAAAGGAGGAAACGAGATACTATGTATTTTTCATCAAAAATAAGAGATAAAAGCATTGAATAATAATAATGTATCCACTTACGTCACTCTCTACGTAGTTATTCACACGCGGCAGAGAACGAAAGAGGATGAAGGGAGCGAAAGGGAAAGCGAGAAATAGTGAGTGGTTGAGAGAGCGAGAGAGAGAGAGAGGAATAAACGGGGGAGGGAAACGTGAGCAGTGAGTCAGAAGAGTCCGATCGTCGTATTGACGGGTGGTTGGTGCGCCTTAACCAACATCGATGGCATCCAAACATTTTTTCATTTTCCAATAGATCGTTAATCAGATTTTAATACTCAATTCATGCACTGCATGGAAAGATCGAAAAAATGAAATTGTAATTCGAATGAAGCACACGATTAAATTTATTAACATAAATGAGAAGAATCAAGTGTGTGAATAATGTAAAAATACGGAAACATATATATATATATATATAAGATATGTAAGAGAAAGAAAAGTAGGCGAAAGTGGTAAAATAAAGAGAGCAGACAAACTGTCGAATATTGGAATAAAGTAAATAAATTGTAAGTTCCGAACCTAAATAAAAGGGATTATTATTCTTCGAAATGCAAATACTTAAATTTAAAGGCTCGTGCTCGGTGTCAATACCAATGCATACACACACACACACACACACACACATATATATTTATTCAAAGCGAAATTACCGACCAATTAATTCGTAATGAATTTTTTGCTCGCAACTTGAGCGTGAATTCAATTTAAATGTTAATGTAATGTATAGATAATGAGCGACTTGAACGCATGCCTCATTCGCATTAACATTAACAACAACAACAACAACAACAATAATAATAATAATAATAGTAACGGTAAAGAGAATAATAATGGTAATGATAATGACGTATAATTCATTTAGCGACAACATTACGCCCAGATAAAACAGCTAAGCTGACAACTAAGTTGACAGAGGAGCTGAAGGCGTAGAGTCGCACTGTCAAGATGCACCACAAAGTTAAAGCGTAATCACTTATCTCGGCCGTACACAGGCAGAGCCAAAGAAACTGACCGACTCGGCAATAAAATGCACGCGTCACGGCTATTCTATAAAAATTACATTGTCTGCACGCGCACACAACTTTCCCGAACTCGGTAGCCAGTAATTCGGACTGCATTCGAGGTTTAAGCGGGTCACGGCAATAACCACTGGACGCTCAAATTTGTTTGATTTACCGGACGCGCATATGTACACTTACGAGGCCAGACGCAATGCTCGTCGGTAAATGAGAAATTCGCGCGGGCATATTATTAGTACGTGTCGTCGAAAATTACAAAGACTTTTGCGCATCGCAAGCCCGTCCTTTACTTAGCCGGAGCTCGCTTACTCCCGCGTACGTCCTCGGCTCAGTCGTATCGATAATCGCCTTTCCTTTTATTATATAAGAAACGGCGGCATTCGTTGATTTAGAAAGCCATTAGTCATTAAACTGCAGCTCCATGCCGCCATAACCAAAACATAACCGAAATAAATTGCATCTAAATACCCCGGACTATTTTAATTTGTGCCATCTCTTGCTCTGGTCGCAAGCAGCCCACCTGCCTCCTACCGGACAACCAAACAATTACATAACCAAAAACTAATAACGGTGCAATTTCCATAACCCGCGAGCACGAGTTCAAGCATTGCTCGCTCATTAATATTCGTTCCGCGAAGAGCTTCGACAGGTCTTTAGATTCGCCGAGCGTACACCTCGACTTTCTAAATAACTGCCTTAAACTCGGCCCACGCACTACTTCAATATCGGCTAAGAGCCTTATAAACAGAGCTCGGCCGAGAGCAACCGAGGCGCCAAGTAATTACACGACCAATTACCGATTTTCTGCAATTACTGCAACCCAGAAGGATAACCTAATGGGGAGGGAAAGGGGAAGAGAAACGGGAGTGCGTCTCACCTGGGACAGGCGCAATCCATATCTGGTGCCACCTAGAACCACGTAATTCCCAGCAGAACCGCCGGTCATGGCCCTCGCCGTTCCGCCGAGCCAACCGCTGAATCCGGATGCGCCCCCACTGCTCTGATCCGCCGTTTTCTCCGCGTTTCCGCATCCACCGCCGCCACCTCCATCTCCTCCGACGCGGGGCATCCTTCATCCTTCCGTGATGGCGCTGAAACGGTGAGACGTCGGGCGATTATTAGACGTTGCCGCCTGCATTAACCCATTGCCCATACAATAATAATCTTAATTTAAGTTTATAATGAATAGAAGTCAACAACTACTTGAAATCCTCTAATACAGCCCACTCGGCTCTATTACCTTACACGCAGTGACTTTTTCATTTGGCTGGAGAAAGCACTTGGGTACAACCCTGATGTGCTCACCCGACAAGCCAAAGATGTGCGCGACTGGCTTCACTTGGTAGAATGTTTGACTGTGTGCGAGCAGTCGGGCACGTGCAGATACGCGCACTTGTGCCTCCTCTCCTCTCGCATGCTCGCATTAATCGTAAATTTATCTTTCGCGACACTCGCCAGATGGACAAAAGAGATGAAAGTGTTTGGGCGGCGCTACACCAATGGGCGCTCCAATTTTTCATCGGGCCAAGGCGATACTTTTCTTTGTAGTTGACATCTTTAAGTCCGCGAGCGGCTCTTTTGGTTTGGCAGCCACGCAAACTTTGTACATTTATAAGATTTGATTGATACTTGGAAGTAATGGCTTTTGCGAGGACACGGAGGACGTGAAATGAATTTCGGAGCTAATCCTTAGGAACGAGATGAGCGGTTAAATGCGCTGCTAAAACATATTTACTTGTCAATGAATTTAGTAAGACTAATGTATATATATACATATACATATGCTCTACTGTATTGTCGAAAGATTTATTGTGTAAACTTGATAACGTAACACAATAAATAATAAATCAATGTGACTCTTCAATTTAATTGAAAAGGAGAAAGTCCTTCAAACTCACTCTACATGCTAATGACAACATCACAACTATTTATTTTTCCTCGATCAATAATCTCGCACATTATAAAACAGACTAATAATAGAGTCGATCTTTAAAGAAAAATGCAGAATACTTGGTTTACAATTTTATTTTACCACTATTTCTCATGCAATATTAAAGATATATTGTATGAAAAATATCGTAGCCAAATTATTTTCACATATACACGTAGCATCTAAATATTAGGCAATTTTGCAATTATTGTGCAAAATTATAAAAACATTTAATTGTAAATATAATAGTAAAACAATATTTTGCAATATTTATTTCAATTACAATTACTTGGTAATAATCTAACTACATAATTCATCGCGTATAATCAAACACGCTTTCTAAATATATCAAATTCCAACTAATAAGGACATTTTCTTCAAGACATTCATTAGCTTCAATGTGAAAAGATTATTGGAACGTATATTGGTAAAAAAATCCATAAATTAAAAAAACTTTTAAATCAAAAAATTACAAAGTAATTTTAACAAAACGCCAAGTCATTATTATGTTTGAATGTTTGAAATTTCTCCGACGACTTTATAAAATCTCATTAATATTAACCAGATAGACATACATGCCTCGATCATATTTTTCATAAATACATATTAATTCCAAAATACCATTAATATCTCTACTAAATAATATACATATGTATATATATATATATTTATATTAATTTAGACAAACAAATACACACGCGAGTCAAATGAAAAGCGTAAAAACATTTATTAATAATGCAACGAATAATATAGTACACGAATGTGAGATTTCGCAAAAAATTGCACGAAATCCGTGTAAAAGTTACATAAATAACTTACAGCACGGGCTATTTGTAGTAACACGAATGCAATCTACTCGTACATAATAATTTAATTTCATAAGAATAAACGTATAATCTGCTCCGACAATCCAACCCTCGTTTAATCAGTCTAGTTGTGACATTTCGGCTATTAACAACATCTACTAAAATGTATAAAAGTATTTAAAATCATATATATATGTGTGTGTGTGTGCATAGCACCGTACCAAGAATATCTATAATAATTGTCAACGCAATAATTTCTTTTATTTCAAAGTCAGCCTACTTCTCCATCTTTTTCCCCATTTCAATGCTCAGCAAATTCACAACTCATATTTCATTGTGACTACAAATTGCGAGAAAACCATTGTCGAAACTATTAAAAGGCCAACATTGTACATTAGTGATTCGTCTTGGACTGACACGAAATCACGCACATCTCAATTAGAGCGCCGCCGGGGATTCGCAACAGAGGATTTTAGGTCAAAAAGATAATGCCTCGCGCGACTTCTCATTAGTTGACAGATTAAGACGCCGTAGTCCATACATTTTCTCATTTCAATTGATTGTGTAAGGATTGAGCAGAAGCTGAGGCTTGGAAGCACTGAATCTTGTATTTTGAGAGACCGTGTGGGTGAAATTATAACGCGTAATTTGTAATTGTTGTAATTGTAAGTATTCCCAGTCCATTCGACGTGGAATGCATTTCTGTTTACAATTGTAGTTGGGTAAAGAATCGAGTTAAGTAACAAGCGGATTTTCGGCCCAAGACTCATTGTACAATGATAAATTACAGCGGACACGATCGACGCAAAATCAACGATCCGTGCAATTGAATTTTTAATATTCGCGCCAAATGCGGGCTTCCGGTATTTAGAGCACGTCGATTTTTAACTCACATGCCTCTCATCCGAATGACAGCTCATTTCATTCGTCGAGCTATGAATGCAAATAAGTCCAAAACACGACCTGTTTTATATGCATAAATAAATACGCTAATCACTAAGCGTTTAATCGAATGGAATTTATGTGTTCGGGATGGCGAATGTTGGGTTGACAGATGTACTCTCGAATATCATCATTTAGCATACGAGAGTGTAGCACGCGAAATAAAGTGTTTGACCATAAGTTAAATCTCTGAAATCCGTATGCATTTGAATGCTCTGCTAGATTACTTTAATTACATTTTGCGTAGAAGGTGGTGTTTTACCGCCTATATGCGACTTAAAATGTTGTTAACCAGTCGAGCATTATCATTTCTATCAGTGGATTGACAATATAATTTATTTTTATTTTAATATTGGAGATTAGAGTAATATTGGCAAAATATGATTAATATGAAGAATTTTGTGGGAAATTTATCAAACGAGTGTCTGTGATTATTACTTGAAAAGAAACGACTTTGCTTAAAAATTCCGTGATTCTACGAAAGGAATTAAAACTAAATTTAGAAATTTAGAGTTTGTCTAGAATATCACAACGGCACCAAGTATAATAAAAAATAATAACAATGATGACGAGGACTAACTTTTCGATTTCATAAAATGCTGAATAGAAATGTTCGTTTAAACAGCTTCGATGCGATATTGGCTCCATTTAGTCTATCTGCTCTTATAGGCACAAGGCCTTTGGAAAGAAAAAAAAAAATGTCGAGGACGATTACAGAGAATGTTGAGCGAATGAAAAGAAAGTATTTCTGCCGAGCTTACTTGTTCCCTGCTTGTCTGCCGTCCCTCTTATAAGTGGAAAAGCCTGGCAGAGGAGTGAAAGGTCGAGAAAAGCTCGTACTCTTATCTAACTTTGGTAGGTCTTAGGCGCCGAGTAGTATTATGAGACATAAAGGGATGAAAAGAATTTGAAAGAGAAGAAAGAAAAGTAAGAATGATGACTTTCTCAATTTTCTTATTAGGTCCCTTCGCCCTCTTCCCTTCCATTTCTTGGGATACATAATCACCTTTATTTATAATTCGGCTATAGATGACGGTAATCGATTAATTTCACCGAATAATTAAAGGTTTAATTACATATTTAATATCGATTAATCTGCTTATTATAGACTTGAGGTATATATGGTAGTAATCCGCGATTAAAATAAAGTTTCTCATTCGTGTATCTTGAAATAATTTGCAACTACAAAAGTTTTCATTATCACATACTACTTTTTATGTGTTAATTATAAATATAAAATAACAAAATACGAGGAAAATACAAAAATGCGCGCACTCGCTCCCACGCGCAAACGCACATTTATCGCGCACATGTAAACACACACGCGCGCAATGTTATATGCGCATAGAAATGATATTGTCATCGTCTTTCTCTGTACTTTCATATACGCTGTGCAGTTTAGGAGAATAAAATGAAATTTCAACTACGTAATTCCAGCTAATTTATCAACTCCCCTTACTTAACTTATTATAACTTTTAATGAGAGCGAGCTATTTCGTTGTTTTTTATTTTTACTATTATTAATTTATTCGTAAAGTAAATATTTAAGGAGGTCGATAATAGAATCACCGTTCTTATCAACTCAAACACGCCATCTTCTAACGCGACAATTCGTTAATATTCCTAAAGATGGCGTAAATATTTAAATAAACCCAGATTATGTTATTATTTTTAAACGAGCGATGATGCATTTACATAAATATGGAAACAATTAATCGGTAAATCAATTATACCAATATATATTCTTAAAGAAAGAAAGAAAGAAAGAAAAACTATTTATTCACGATATTTATTATTACATTGGATTCCTCGTGTATTCCGAGACTCTTAGAACAAGACCACAAATTACCGATATTTTCCCATTGCTAATCGCGAAAATTAAGTTGCGAATTAAATTCATCTTTACATTTGTTCGCAAATCTGACGTATGACGAGCAAACGGAGGCGTTAAATTTATACTTATAAATTAGCACAAGAAGCACATTAAGAATCGAGACCAAGTCAGCGCAGAATATTGCTTAATATGTTGTACAAAGTGCTCGATTACAGACTACGAATATTAAATTGTATTTATACCCATAGGCTCACCTCTTACCTTCCACTTTTGGTTTTATAACGAGAGGAGTGCTGGAGGTTTTTAACCCATATAATAAATATTTATGTTAAAGCAAGTGGTCTGCCCGACATGAGACTGATGCAAAGTGTTTACGTGTATTTTATTTTTGATTTACTTTGATTTACTGGCTGGCCGTATTATATCAATTGTATAAAGAATAAATGTGCATTATAGAAGATGTGCAAGAAAATGAGAGAATTTATAATGAGAATTTCAAAAGGCCGCGAATAGTTTCTGTCTGTGACAGATTTAGGAAGAGAACTTATTGAATTCCGTTTTTCATAAGTAACAAACAGCCCATACTCAAATAATAATTACATTTATATATAAATAATTATTATTTTTTAAAAACTAGAAACTTTTCTTCAACTAATTTCTGCATTCGTTCGACATTTTATTTATAATCGATAAATGCTGAATGCAGAAATTGTTAGGAGCAGATAAGACAACTTTAACTTATGAAAATGAGTGTCAATAACGATATCTCTAAGCGCATGTACGATCATCTATTTATAGTAAAATTATATTTCCTACACCTGTGGTCAATAAACGTATTTCATGAATTTTTTATCAAAATAATAATAATAATTACTATTATTTTAGCTAATTAACTCTATATATGTGTATATAATTTCTTATGGGTAATGCGCATAATTATGTAAAATGAGTGTGAAAAAATTGTCAATGTAAATTTCAGAAAATTTAATTTAAAAATAAAGATTTGTATATGAAAAAGTGCGTTTCACCTTAAACTTCATCGTATGAATATATTAATACAATAATAATAATTTTGTTTATAAATGAAGACAGAATGCAAAAATTGCTTATAATGTAATTGTAATAGCAAATTAAACACACAAATCAAAGTCACATATTTATAAATAAATACCGAAATAAGATTATAAAAAATCTATGGCATCGGCAGCGAATAGGAAAAAATCTAAAATTATACACAAGACTAGAGTAATGAAATTTCGTCCGAGAAGTATGTTTCTATTTAAAAAAAAAGAAAAAGAAAACATAAAGAAAGCGTCGAAAAGAATGTACATTTTACATTCATCGTAAGCATATGTCATCGACCTATAATTACTCCGGTTTAATATAACGAAACAATGTCAGTGCTCGTTCGATTTCGTTCCAACATTTTGCATCCTTCAGCCGAACACGCGAGTGATTGCTTCATCCTCGTGTACTAACTTCGCCAAAAACGATTGTGCATCGGAGAGCATTTTGCACGAATGAATTGCTTCTAATTGTTATGAACACGGCGGTAAGAGTCGTTGACGCGTCACAAAGTCTGTGCGCTGCAATTTATGAAGTCGCATTTGCTCGCTCGTGGGTAGTCACGGCAACGGGACGTCCATTTTGCGAATTTTTCAGATCATAAATATTTTACGATACTTATTATTTGCAAAATATAGTGATCAGCATCCTGATTTTCTCGCTACTATAATAATTGCCCCCTCGACTCCTTTCGGAACAGTGATTATGGCACTTTATGCGACCATAACCCACCTCTTAACGATAACCGCTGCTTGTAATATTGAGTACTCGAGGAGTGCAAGTGTTTGCTCAAACAGCTACGTCAAGAGAACGAACTTTACACTGATCTTTTAAGTTACAGCAACGAGTCCAATGTAACAGCTGACGAATGTTTAATTTGGAAAAGCCGGCACTCGTATGCATTACTTTATTGCAATTTTTTGTTCATAACCGAGTTAGTTATGCATTGTACTAACCTTAATTTATGCTTTTAATCGATCGCATAAATGAAATATTTAATATAAAATTTAACGATAGTTTTGCTAAAGAGAGAATCTAATTTCTTTCGACTTTGTGATTTGCAGTGCCCTGCTGAGCTCAATATTAATATCTTATTACAAGCTCTTTGTTTCATTACGTATTCATCAAACTAATAAATAATGAGATTTATTTATTCGTGAGACTAAAATTGTTTGTAAAATAATTGAAGCTCGTAGTGGTAATAGTCAATTGTAATAATAAATTGTAGATGAATAGAAAATTTTTGGTCATATTGAAAATTTAAGTGATCTGAATTGATTTGAGTGAACAAAACGAGTAAGACTGGACGAGACAAATTAAAAATAATTTATAAAAAAATTTTACTCGGCTCATTAATTCTTTATGGGCTTTTATTATAAATTATACGCAATGATAACAGAACATAACATAACGTTAAATGGCAGGTATTATAAAATTATAATAATTATAGGGCATAAATTAATGTTCTGTAAAATGTTAGTACATTTGTCTAAATTTATATGACTAAATGCTCTTTATATAAGCTAATGATCTGGCAATTGAAATACTTGTATTATTTAAATTTTAATAGAGACTTTATTACTTGCAACACAAATCAAACCATAAGAAATATATTTTCTTCAATTTTTTTTTTTAAGAAAAGTCAACTTTGCCGAAGATTTTTAATATTTTAATACAATTACAGCGAGAACAATATTGCTTTCCTATTATTATTATTAATAGCTTTTAGAGAGAGAGAGAGATAAAAAAAGCTTAGAAGACTTTTAGTACTAAGAGCACATGCCAAGAAACATAAACAAGTATAAACTATGTATAAAATGCCTGTATTTAAAATAGTCTCCGCGATATCAAGGTACAATTGTATGTTCGTCCCTGTTTACGCATATTTCACGTAAGAGGGTTAATGATAAATCGCGCAATGACCGAATTTCCCGACAATGATGATCCTCGAGTAGCAAGTGATGTACAGTAATTTTAGCTCGTGGAGTTTACATTTTTTGCAGAAAATTAATTGCTCATAGGCGAAGACTCTTCCCTTCTCTTCTGCTTTCTATTTAAGTCAACTGTGGCGAGAGGTTTATTTTCGAAATGGTTATCTCCCAAATAAATAAAGTATGGATGCGATGATTTCATGTTCCTTTCGATGTTCTAGCTTAAGAAATCGATCGTAAAATCTGTTTAGTGTCATGCGCATCGTATTTATTCCGATTCAAAAAAAAGTCACTGTTCCTCTCATTAGAAGGGCTATCACTTGTGACGTCATAAACCTTTCAAATAATGGTACACGATTTAAACATTAATATCATTTCAATTTGAAAATAGACTGCACATATATATATATATATATATTATAAAGTATAAATGTCATTTACATAATTTTCTTAAATATCATATTCCTATTGGTTTTACAGTTTTTTACATAAAATTTCTCTTTATTTCATCTAATGTAAAAAGAAAAACTAAAATTCATTTTTACTTGTATTACTAATTCTAACTTAGCGTATTGAAGTAATCAGTGTTTAAACTATTGGCTATTGCATTATCACCGAAATAATAGTAAAATGTATTTCTCAAGAGTAAGGTCAATAGAAATAAATCGATTATATTTAAATACGGGAACAATGATTTTTACCTTCAAAGCGCGAATTTATTTTTCTTCGCAATTCCAACATTCCGATAAAAATGAAAATAGATATATTACTCTTAAACACCTGATGTTCATAAAAATTTTTACTTCAAACTTTAAATTAATAATGAATAAAGCGTATTTATTGCTCCACAATTTTAATTCTTACTTAATTCTAGTTTGGCATACACTTGGCAATGAAAAATTCTCACTACAATTAATTAGAATGGCCAATAACTTCTTTATATGAATGTTTTACACAAATTTCCGTTGAAAAAAATAAAAATACTTTTTCCTCTACAGTTGAATTATATAAAAATTCTCCTTATGACGCAATGATAATATTTATCGTGTTTTACATGCTCATACACGTTTCAAAGGAAGTCGTAATGAGTGTTATATTTGTAATGCATAAATATCATTAAAATATGACTTTATACGAAGAAGTGTCAACTGAAATTTTCAATAAAAATCGCACGTAATATTTTTAATTTAACGATGAAATATTTTCGACTACAATATGCACGTATCAGTAAATTTATGAGAAATTGAAAATTATTCATCTCCTCGGGTATACGTCTGAAGGAAAATACAGTTAAATTGCAGCCTCTAATTTATTTTACGAGGAAATAATTGCTCTAAAAATTTATACATACAATCTGACAACATTCATTACAGCCACAAAAAAGTTAAATGTATAAAGTATTTACAAGAGATTAGCAATCAATGACCGAGTACTTATCTTAATTAATAATTATGATCTATTGCTTGAAAATATTATAATTCTTCGAACTGAAATTAATCGTTTTATGTTGCCTTGTTTCATGTTTTATGTTTAATATAGGATTTTAAAAATTGTCGAAAGCTTGCAAATGAATATCTAAATTTGTACATTAAATGAAGATTAAAATAATTTGAAATCAAATTAGTAAAATGTCAAAATGTTTATCCTCGGGATTTCTGTTAAACAATGTAATTGATTATTAAATCTCCACACTTATATTCTCTACTAAATTATCCAATTTATTTAACGTCTTTGCTATGTGCTATTAATAATTTAAAAATATTTGCTTTGAATTCAACATTTAATTATCAAACAAAGTGACATACACTTAAAAATACTCGTTTCATAATTTTATTTTTTAATTCCTAACTTTAATTCGCTCGAAGGTAATAAAATTTAACAAAAATAATTGCACGAATAAACTAAATTAAATAAAAATCCTAATGAGCATAAGCACAGATATTTCACAATAGCATCTGTGCTCTTTATAATCCATCGTTTGTACTTTCTGTAAATTAAACAATAAATATTTACCGTAAATTTTTCAATAAAATGACGAAAGCGCTGTTTTAAATTTTTGCTAATTTGATTTTTATTTATAGTTAGCCTCCTTATTCATTAATCACTATCTATCTTTATTTTTCTCGCGGCAACTTTTAATCATTAACAATCGAAATGGCTTTATCGTTACAACGATAATGCTAATTTTTTCAATTATATATCACTTATTAGTCAGTATACAAGTACTATTCAACTCCTATTCTTACAATCAGCAATACTTTACGCATAAATGACAATTCCTTCATAAATATGTAGCACATGCCAATATGCAAAAATTCACGTAAAAAAAAGTTGTCTTACCACTATAATTTCTTTAACTATTTAAACGTACATCATTACATCATCGTTTCACACTAGATAATTACTACATCAAAGATTTGTGCATCGAAAATGTAATTATCCAAAGTAAGTCTCGGATTAAATCCCTCCAATACTATTATCACCGCATTTCATTATTCTCAGAATAACGCAAAAACACATTGTTTCCCTACTTTACAAGCCTATTTGGCCGAAAAACATTTCTTTTCCTCAAATTTTCTTTATCACGCGCCATTAATCCATGCCAAGTAATTCCACCATAAAGAGCCAGAAAACAGCCATTGAGCAAGATTCGGTAACTTTGACACTTGAGTCCCCAAGTACTACAAAATGCTAATTTAGTCGCCCAAATGTAACGACTTGCAAGCTCGTGGAAGCGGGTTCCTCCATACAAACGACTCTCCCCACATCGAGAATACAAAATTACACGAACTACCGTTCCGCCAACACTTATCATTGGCCCTCGAAACCTCGGCCGAAATTCTTCCGAAACTATTCGCTTCGCCTCCCCACCAGCACACTCACACGCACAATACGGCAATTAAGCTCGGAGCTAAAGTGCAGCCGTGGGATGTGCTCGTAATCGCCAATCTTATCGGGCACTTTTGGCCATGTCTGGCATTGATTTTCAATTAGAGCCGCGCAGCCCACGGATAAAGCGAAGGGTTGATTGCGATCGAGATATTTTAGTGGGAGGAGGCATAGGAAAGTGCTTTCGCGGACGCGTGGCATCCCTTTGATGCCGCTTTCGCTCTCGCCACCTTCATTCTTCATATCTCTCTCTCCCTCCCTCTCTCTCCCTCACTCACTCTTCATCCTCCCGCCCAGCCCCCCCACCCCGTCGGCGTCGGCGTCTCCCTCCCTCGCCCTCTCTCAGACAGGCTCGTCTGCGTTTTATAAATAGGCGTCGACGCGGCTTCGGCAATACTCCGAGCACCCAATTGACAAGCGATAAGCTAGACATTCCCAACTCTATAATTCGATCGCGATGACTAACTGCCCCGCTCTTTATTATGCCCGATGTTTGCTTTACGAGGCTTTGGAGGAAGCGCCCTCGCGAAAGCCGCCTAATGATGTTTTGCCGGCTCGCATTCTCCGCGATTCATGTCACACTATTCCTATGAGGCGGCCAAACAGGCACGAGACTCGAAAATATATGCTTTATATTTATCCCATAGCTTAGCGGTTCGCCTTTATAGTCTCATTGCGAATTTCGCTGTTGTATATTGTCGAGTGGCGAGGCTCGTTTTCGATGGCAAATTTTTCACGCCACGAGAAGCTCTTCCCACTAACACGACTACTACGTGGCATAAAAGTGGCAGGAAGCGTGAAGAGTGAAAATTTAATTTATATATATTGTTATTGAGGGTGTCATCGACTCGAGGATCTTTTGTACGTCCGCTCTACTTGCCCGCACGCTCTTAAATATCGCTCAAGTGCATTAATATACATAGCAACAAACCTTACATGTTTTTATAAATGTTTGATTCAATCCTCAATTTATTACGCCCGAGTTTCCATACACTCACAACTATCTCCTCTCCTCTGCTGAGAATATTTTTTCACATCACTACTTTTAACAACAGTCCATTATTTCGCGCGCACACACACACACATATATATACGTGCTTGCGTGCGTGTGCGTAAGCCGGAAAGCAAAGTGCATACATAAAAATGAGGACAAATCGAAAATAGTTACTGTGCACTATTTTTCGTGCATGTTTCGAACGGCGAATGCAAGTGAAATTCAATTCGCTCTCTTCCCCGTATGGGAAAAGTGATGGCGAAATTGAGCGCGAACTAATTGATAAAAAGCTTCGCGAGGCGTTCGCCAAAATGTGAAACTGAGTACTGATGCGATGTGCGATCTACGAAGATCGTCGAGGATAAGATAGAGCATATAGAAGAAGAAGAAGAAGAAGCAGTGGACGACAACAACGTGTAGCGAGCCAAGAAGCAAGTTTATGTGTTGGAATGAAGGCGAGAGAAGATGGAAAATGATGAGGAGGAACAGAGAGAGCCTCGGTCCTAGTTGATTTCGTCGAATGAAAATCGCAAAGAGGAAGCAGCTCTACTTGCTACGTGAGGTCCTCCCGCCAATTTTCTATATATATATATATGTACAAACACATACATACACAATTGCAAGTAGGGTATTGCATTGGAAATTTTTGTGAATGTATTTTTTAATATTGCAAAAGCCAGAAAATTCGAGTATTTATTACGAGTCAATCTCATGACATTGATTCTCCGGGGCTTTTGATGGCTGGTTAATGAAGCGGATAATTAATTTCGCTCGATTATAACTTTGCGCACTTGACTTGTCTGTGAAGATTAGTATTGCTTATTTACTCTTAGCATCATCGTGCAGAATGAGAAATACAAAGTAATTCAGTTATTAAATCGTTCGTTTAATTTGTATTGTAGTAGTGTAAGTGGAACGCGAGTGATAGGATACTTTTTTTTAAGATTAAGATTGCTTTTGTAATATTCAAATGAGTGCTACCAATGTGGTAATTTAAAATTATCATTTGATTGTTTCGCGCATATATTTATTTCTCTGGGCGCTCGAGAGACAAGAAATACATGTCGTTAGATCAGAAAAGATATATTCGAGATAATAAAATTAATGAATTCACTATTTATAATTTATAAGCATATAAATTGTATCCATTATTTACAGAAATTTATCATGCATTACGACGCATATCATTCGTATTGTAAATTTCATGTTAGCCTTCAAATTTATAGTTTTGACTCTAGTTTAACAAACAAATTTTTCTCGGAATTTCTACAATTCTGCAAGCTGGCCGTTATTTCTAAATATAATTATTTACACAAGATATTTTTTGAATGGCATTGAAATTTAATAAATAAAATAAAGAAATTCCAATCATTTCATTACGCCTTCGATTGAGGCAAATAAGATAATATTGTCGAATTTAATGTTAATGTAAAATAAAAGTCTATAAAAAAAAAAGAAAAAAAAAGATAAAAGGACAACCCGCTGACCGAGACTTTATTGAAAAGTAATGTTAATGTAACTTTAATAAACGGCATTAAAGAAAAACAATATAATCGATACGATACGATATTTCACCGAAATGGCTCGATGTCGAGCAAAACATAATATTAAATGAGAGAATAATTTACACATTTCCCGATACCTAAATATACAGTGAATAAAAAATTTCATGAATTTTATACTCCGTACAAGTTTAACGTGAAAATTTAATTCAAAGCTCCATGATTGGAGATATAGATAATAAAGATAATAAATAATACGAAGCATCTGAAATACGAGATAATTGAAATGATTATTGCGAAAAATGTTCAATTCTACAAGGTGGATACGAGCTGAAAATAAAAATTCGTACGCAAATGCAAAAGGGGGGTAAAATAAAACCTGAGCATATGATGAAAACGAATAATTTGTTTATTCACTTAGACGAGATGACAAGCCCAAGGGGAATCTATTGTAATATTATTGAAACTTATCTGAATATCACGTGACCTCATACCTTACTCCGCTCCTCCCACTTTCTCACTCCCTTGCAAATCACTTGGTTTGGACAAGAGAATATTTTAATATTTTCCGCCCATAGAGATCTAATCTCGAGTTTCCTGGAGCTACATTTTTGATTCGCAAGACTTAATATTACATCGTTGTAAATTATTAATAAACGTGCGATATAAATGCGTTGGAGCAAGTTTCTTGCATTCCCATCCGCAAGCCCGGCGTAAAATTAACCAAAATCGTAATTTTCAACTACCACGACTTTTCCTTATGGCAATTAAGCGGCTAGTGAACAAAAATATGCCACGAGCCCAGAAGCAATCTAACGCATAAAATTCATTCAAAGTTGCAAACGAGGGTGAAGTGTCCTCCAAGCTCAAACAGAGCCGAAAAGGATCAACAATCAACGAGGGAAAGCGCAAGTGCAATACCGTTAAGAGATAAATTGGAGGGCGAGGGGAGAGAGAAATTTTCTAAATGGCACAGGAGAACGAAGACGAGAGCGTCGCGGCCAGAAGTTTTGCCGGTACGATATATTTATACATTGTCGAGATTAGGAACGTGGACGCTCAAGTTGTGCATTCTGTTGTTCAATGGCTGCGGCTCGTTTGCCGGAAAACGTGTTGCACTTCTTTTTCCTTCGTCGTGTGAGCTCAAAAACACTTTTACTTCTGCGTGTCGAGGCGCGAGTTCTGCGCGCAAAGTGCAAACTCGAATTCGACAGCTACTTGGCCCTCCCAGTTTCGCCATTTTCTGCACTAATACTTGCGTAGTTACAAATGAAAAGGATGAACAATTTCCGAGATTCGTGCAGTAATATATCTGAAGCTTTCGTACGATACGTCATAAGATTTGTAATAAGATATTGTTGTAGTATTTGCGCATAAAGTATGAAGAATGATTTACAATAGTATAATGGTGATGTTATACATTTTTCATGTGAAGAATGTTTGTTAGATGGGTAGTGGATGGTTGAAAAATGTTTGCAGAAACTGGTGAAAAAGTTTAAAAATCGGCTCGATTTTCTTAGATTTTCAACGATTAATCATTGAATCTGTGCAATACTATAATGATATTCAAATAACAAATATGCAGTGGAGTTGATGATATAAATTATTATTATATGTATATATTCATATATATATATATATATAGATATTGGCGAAAAATATTTTTGTGTTTTATGTTTTTGTATTTAATTTTCTTCCATGAAACGGCAATACTAATTAATTTATTTATAATATGCAATAAGTAAAATTAAATGTTAATTATAAGCCAATGTCTTTTCTATACCTTAGTAGAAATATTTAAAGACACAAGCTATTAACAGTAAAAAAATGATCAAATTATCTAAACTTGCAGTTAATTGTTATGCAATTGATATGCTACACAATACGCACCGTAATTATAATGAGAATACAATAACCAAATTATAATGAGGATACAATAACCAAATTAAAATGAGGATACCATAACCAAATTATAATGAGGACTTGGCCTCGAACCCCGAGAAAACCTAATGTGTCACACGGCGCAATCGATAACTTCATTTTACATGTCAAATAGTGCAACGCTGCAACACACTAATAAAATTACAATGCACCGCAAACAATAAAAATGGAGAAAAACTTGGCAATATAGGGCCGTTGACCACTATGAAATAAGCAGTTAATGCGCATAAAAGGAGCAGAAAAACCGGCTTCGTAAAGCTCCGTCAATTTGTATTATACAATATATGATAATTTATGACAACTACGAGTTTACACAAATATCCAATCTACTTAAGTGCAGCAATAAATTACTGTTGATCCATTAAAGGTAATTACCATAACCACCACATAAAACTGCTCCGTTTAACGAGCGGCGGAGGAAAGAAAAAGAGGCCAACGGAAAATCGTCGTTCCCTCGCCGTCCAACAACTTAATTAGCGGCAAATCAATTTCCGCAGCTTACCTCCATCCCTCCTCCACCTCCTCCTCCTCCTCCTCCTCCCCGCCCGAATCGGTCGCGAAATTAATTATGAGCTCGACACGTGTGGAAATAAGTGCGCCCCGACGCTCCGACAACTCGCCGAGAAAGCTCGAAAGCTCGCACGATGCGTCCTCTTCTAATCAAGACTTTTGCACTGCTGACAAAGTACCGCCAATAAACAATTGGATCAGCTGTTTATAAGATATTTTTATAATATGCCCGAATATATATATGACCCAAATATATATGAACATATAAGTGAGTGCCAAGTGTCATTTAATATTGGATATTTATCGACGGGGTGTACGAGTATTGATGGTTAAACGTAATTGCCCGATGGGAAAATTATGAACGCCTATTCAGATATGTGCTCATTCGGTTCACCTTTGGTTTTTCATTTCTTTTAATCTCTCTCTCTCTCTCTCTCTCTCTCTCTCTCTCTCTCTCTCTCTCTCTCTCTCTCTCTCTCTCTCTCTGTGTGGCTTTCTTTTAGATAAAAGCGTCGAGAGCCGACTAATCGGAACGCAAAATAAATCACTCGATATCTTATTTGATTGAGTAATAATGCTTGCTCAGTGTAAATGTCGATTATTTGCATTATCGCTAAATATTAAAAGCCACGCTTTCACTCGTCTTTTAGTCGTAAGATAATGTTTAAACTTTTGCTACATATTTTGATTGTTTATTGTTGGTAGGGTTGGTGGAAAATCGAGAATCGAAAAGAACAAGTGACGGTAACTTTCTTCATTACAAAGACACGCGATCTCTGACGTCTCTAATAAACTCTTATCCGATGCGATAAGAATAATGCCGTAAGAATAATAAGAGTGAGTGGACGTTTAATATACATTATTTGTCATCGCCTACGTAGTGAAAGTGCAAGGCTCAAAAGATTGATAATCCATATAATGAGTATCGATGGCGCAGATTATTAATATTGCTAAGGACACTTTATATTCCCACGTTTCATCACTTCGGCCTGTATACTTTACGCATATTGTCGCAATATCACGCCAACAATAAACGCGAAGGAGCGCAAATGAACTCTTATTACTCAACCTTGTACTTGAAGAATGTCAAGCTCATTTGGAATTGAAATGTTTCCGATTATGCCGCAGGCAAACTTAAGCCGATGCGAAATATTGCTTAATCTGCTCGACAAACTTGCATTATTAATATAATAATAAGAGTGCAATTACTTGATGATTAATTTGACTGGCTACGCTCCGAGGAAATATTAATATTATTTTGGAATATCAAGTAATTGGATCATAGCCTTTCAATTACATTGTTACATTTGCATTTCGGCAATTCTCACCACTGAACGAGACATTTATTTACAAAAGTATTTCTCCATTCGACAATAGCAATCATAAGCACAAAATTTATTTTTAAATTGCACGAATGCAAATTTGTCAGATCAAATGCCACAATTTGAGATAAAATAAACTTCACAACAGAAGAAAGTCCCTATACACGCAATAACTCCAACACACACGCACACACACACACGCAGAGAGAGAAAATAATATCGGAAAATTAAGTACAAGCTGTAACTTGGCATTTCTGGGGCGAATGTACGTACAGTTTTGCAGTACCACCAAATAAAATTACGTAGCCGCGTATAAAATTATATCCACACCATTAGCTACATTTGTTATGCCTTTATAGCCGATTAACAATACACCGCCATTGAGGTTCTGTACTTAAAAATGTCATATTATGACAAAAGTGATTTGGCCCTCCTCTCCCGCCATATACGCCAACGGACAATGCCGTCGAAGCCGCCAGTCAGAACCCCGTGGAACCCGGCAAGGACACCAACCCCATAACGAGTGAGGTTAAGCCATCGGTGCGCCTCGTTAAATTCGATTCACCGAGCAGTTTGGCGAGGAACGAGGCCGAGCAGCCGCGCTTCCTCGCTTCGGCCCTCCCTCCTCCTCCACCTCCACCTCCTCCTCCTCCACCTCCGCCTCCTTCGGCTCGCCAACCCAGTTACACGCGCGAGCCCGGAAAGACCGGGCCATACGCGTCGTGCAATACTAATTTTATCCGATGGAGAGATGTGGAGCCGCGGGGAGTTCAAGGTTCAGTGGGAAGAGAGGCCTTCTAGGGTATGTGAGTCTGAATGTTGGGCTGAGCTCGTCGCCGAGGCCGTGTAAGAGTGAGCGGGCAGTGCAACTTTGGGCCGGCGAATGTCGTAATTAGAAATACGGGGAGAAAGTGAGGTGAGCCTTACGCTTTGGAATGGCAGCGCGTGCCGTAAAATTTGACGCTTGAAAGTCTGATTGTTGGCTGATTGTAGTTTACAATGTAAATACAGCGTGTCCCATGATTATTGCTGTGGGGGTGGGGGGGTCGATCGAATTTAACGGCGATCGATTGGCCCCTTGAATTGGAGTGATTTGTTATTGTAATTTGGAGCGCTTGAGATTTTGAGATTGCATGTTGATTCACTGGATTTTCACTTGACAAGTGCTGTGTGTGCGTGAATTGTGGCGCGAGTTTAATTGCACTATTGGAAATGCGTGGACCTCTTAATTAAGAGTTTATTGTTTTGTATGAAAATGCGGGTCTCGCTTTTCCCAAAAAAAGCGAGAAAGAACGAAAGAAACAAATAAACAACTAACGTGGAAACTTTGAGAGTTACACGGGTGAAATAGGAAGGAGAATATTCGTTATAATTAGAATAAATAACTAGAATATCATTAGCTTAAAGATATCATAGATATTTATTGAATGTTTTAGAAAATTAGTTGTCTAATCAATAAATGAGGATTACATGCGGCGCCATGGAGTAGTAAAGCATAATTGCACGTGAGAAAAGGCAAAATTTTCATAGATCTGCGATCTTCAAATTTATGCATCTTACAAGTTAATTTTACACGATTATACTGTGGATTAATGACTATTAAGCGGTTTTTTTTTAAATAAATTTTATATAGGCACTCAAGTGCAGTTTCATACTTCCAATTGATATCGTAAATTATCCAGAGTTCAGTAAATTTTATGTAATCGCTAATTAGGTCTACTCCGGCCAATTATATCGCTCTATAAATAGGTTACGGTAATGGAAAAGCATAACCATAAAAAAAATATATATATACCTGCACTAACTACACTTGGAAAATTAAACGAGTCATTATTGAGCTTTCGGAACAGTCATTTTCACGTGGATTGCAATACGCAGTTAAAGAATCCTTCAGCAAGACCACGATAAAAGGATTTTCACTTTGTCATAATATTAATGAATGTGAATGGCTCGATTCCTCATACGAGTGCCACTCTTGGCGGATCGCAACGATTAACTCGCTTTTCAACACCACGGCTACATCCCAAAGCCAATGACTTCTCGAACCAATAAACAATTAAGCCAGGCCAGATGCACCTCCGTGAGTAACAGTTCCGCCAACTTGGCGGCTACGCGATCGCGTGTACGTTAGGATCAGCGCCCGTAACACTTTGCTTTCTAAATTTCTTCCACCGCCACACGACCTCGGCATTGCCGCGAGATCTTCAGTACAATATCACACTACGCCCCCTACCATAACCCCCCCCTCCCACCCGCCGCCCACCGCGCGCACGATAATTGATCACAACGACTTTCTATACGGCATGGCCGGCTCCCTTGCGGCCCGCCGATTCACACGGGAGATAAGAAAGGGGCGATCGATGCTGCGATTTCTCTTCCCCATACACATAATCACTTTTCAATCGCGAGCAATGAGACTCGCGAGCACACGTCGCGCGCTATTTCCGACTGCGCTTTTACAACTCCCGGCGACTGCGCCCTGATCGAGACGTGCGTTTCTCAAGTCGTGGATCATGACAACATGAAGTGCTGGAGAAAAAGTCCCTCCCTCGCCTCCATTCTCTCGGCCAAGTTACGAGAAGCCTGTGTGCTAGCCATCGAAAATAAGCCCAATGACCCCGTATTATGTGTGTGCACGAGTGCAAGCTCATTTTGGACTGGCCAACCACACACACATACACAGCGTGCCATAACATAAAATAGCGTTTTTATCTTCAGAGCCTGGATTACATTATTATCCACACATTTTTTTATCCTTCTGCTCGTACAATTGCACATTATCGCTAAAAGTCACACACGTGGCCGCCACTTTTAGCGAGTAAATTAATAAAATGCGCGTCTGTCCGTGGGTTAGTTAAGAAGGACGTGCGCTTCGGCTTTATTAGAAAATCCAAGATTAATTGCTTGTAATAAATGTCAAGCTTTGATTATTGAATGTTGACTAGCACTTTAGAACTGATTTTAGTGGCATGTAATGCTGAATGTGTGCAGTAAATGTCCCACGATTAAGACTCGAGAGTGCGGTGTAAGAATGCGTGGCCTCAACTCTTGACGGAATTACAAGTGCAGATTCGATATAGAAACTTGGTTTATCTTCACAATAGGCAATTATCGTATAATTGGCTGAAAACGTTGAAAACAATATAGTCAGGCACTTATAGGAATATGAAAAAGTGAATTACAATTGCATTGTCCGAGTTTAAGAATGTAACAATAGTTGAACTATTTTTAATAACAATGAGAATGCGTGCGTGTGTGTGTGTGCGCGACAAATCTTAATTGTACAAAGTCGGGAACAACTTCATTATTTAAAAAATTATTTCTATACTTTATAAATTTTGTGCGTTCGTGCATTGTTCTAGCATTTAGTAGATTATAATAATAAAGCGTATTTATTACGCAATGAAACATGTCCATGTACAAATATATTTATTTATATTTAAAGGAGAACAAGTGCTGATATTAATTCTTATTCATGCCGGCTCCGTTGAAAATTATCGGCTCATATTGACATTATCCATCCTACTGATTTCCAAAACTATAAATGTAATATGTAGTCAAATTTTTTAGTTTAATAAGATTCGGGAAATTTAAATAAACAAGTTTCTCCTAAATTGTTTAATGGTAAGGAAACACCCGGATCTACGTTTTATTTCGTAGAGCTTGTATTCTCAGAAAATATTTCTTCAGCAAGTAAATTGAATTATCGCTAGTGACTTTGTAATACAATTTTATAGAGCTTTCTACTTATTTATTCGAAAATAAACTCTCTAGAATTGTAAATAATTTGAAACTAAACTTGTAACGGTGAAGAATTTTAGGTTATGAAGACTTATTTCTTATATTTAAATTTAGCTTTCGCAGCACACACGGAAAAGCTTACGAATTCTATTTTTATTAATTATACACACACACATATATACATATATATATTATACGCAGCCGTTATTCTTTTTATGAATGAAATTTATTAAGATAATACTTTGGAAAGGAAGTCAAACCCATTAATGTGCGGCAGCGAATTCGTAATTCTTCGCATCTTCACGCATCTCCGATTTCTACGGCAGACGCACATTTTTGGCACTCAATTCGTTAATATTTCTCTCATTCAATTGATTCCAAACGACAAGGACTTTCCAACTAAAACAGATGACGCGTAAAATCAAGTTTTCAGCGCATAATTCGCTAGCACCAAGCTTTTTTAGCGCTGAAATTTAATACGCAATTGTCGCGAGGCCTGCACTACTTCCACAAAAATTTATATTAAGAATAAATAATGAGCTAATGCGAGCTAATAATAAAGCTAATTGAAATTATTCAAAACTAATTTAATACAATACCTCGTACGCTCGTTTTACTCTCAAACGACTTTAATCTTTACAATACAATTGTTGTTACTCTCGCATTTCCACTCTCTGAATTACTTATAAATACACTGTGACATTAAATGATTAGCAACACGATGCCAATGTCAATCTTGAAATGAAGTAACCTACGACCCAATAAATACTTGTCACATAGCCATTACTTTATTCGATAAATCGCACGTGATTTTCAAAATTATAATCATAAAAACCTTACCCCACTCGTACTATCTCTCATCATCATACACACGCGCACGCACACATATACACACACATACACATACGTACTCTTTAAATCATGAAAAATTCGTGGCTTTCCCGGCATTAAATTAATATTACGATCGATCGATCCTCCAGCTGCAGCGGTACTTGGTAGCAATAGTCAGGATCATCCCATCACTGACAATCTTTGGGAATCTCCCGGAAATACAACCGACCCGACGAACCATCGGAACCACCAGCAAACATCACCCACGCACCCGTGCACTCGGACACGCACGCGCGAACCTGCGCGCACTATCAATATTCCTATGAACAAGGAGCGAAACCGGTACTCTCTGCCTCTGTAGCTTCGTGGACGGCACTCGGCACTCGGTTCCCACCACATAAAGTCCGGCGGAGCCCACCGAGGAGCCGGCGACTCCACGCTCTCTCCCGGGAAAGCTCTCGAGGGAAAATCCGCGAACTAGATAAACAGCAACCTCGACATCCTCGTGAACCTGGAACTTAAGGCCGTGCGGTCAGTCTCGGCACTGACTTCCACGCGCCACCGTTGCTCCTGATGGTGCCCGCGACGACGACTGCGGCGACGGCAGCGGCGGCGGCGGCGCCAGAAAACGACGGCCAACCACAACTGCGTCGGTCCCCTCTTCGCCCGCGTTGGTGAACGTACTTTGGAGAACGAGAGACGAACAGCAGGAGAGAGAGAGAGATGGCGATAAGAGCGGAGGACGGAGGAGTAATAAGGATGAGGAGAATCGAAAGAAACGCGTGGATGCAGGAGGCGGGCAAGTGAGTGTGCGTGACAAGGGAAATTAGTGAGATGGGAGGAAAAGCAGAGAGTAGTGTCCGAGAAAGGGTAATTAAAGCGGCGTTGAATCGGTCGAGGAAGAAGCGTAGAGAGCCAAGTGTGTGACGGTGTGGGAAGGGCGCGCAACAAGGGAGAGAGAGAGAGAGAGAGAGAGGACCGTAGGCATGCGGCGAGTGTAGGTGAAAAACGGATGGAGAGAGAATGAAATCGGAGTATAGGAGGGAAGAGCGAGAAAGAGAGAATGCAAAAGTGTGAAGAGGAGGAGCGGAGAGAAGGAGAGAAAGAGTTGGATTTTATGAGTAAAGAGGCTTACATGAGAGCGAGTGAAGGAGCCGAAAGAATTTGTCGCTGAACAGCGAAGAAGGAGGATAGCCATGTGAATATACAGTGAGGTCTTGGAGTTATCGCGGATGATATACTCTGCAAAGTTTTTGTAAATTTTCTTTGTACTTGGTGTACGATTGTTACGGGCTGGTAAAATTTCCTTTTCCCAGTGTATATTTTGAAGAATTGGTCGAGTCGTTTTAAATGGTTAAACCAACTGAGAGTATCGTACAATAACAGAAATGCATTGTCCGCTAAGTAATCGAGTGGAGTACAAATAACATTTTGATTTCAAAACAAAACTCGTAATGCACTTGTAATTGCAGCGTTTATGCAAGTGTTTTTCAATCTAAACAAGCACTTCTCAGAATATAGAATCTGAAATTTCAAATTCTTTGTTTCGACTTGCAATTGACTGTCAATTGCATTTTACACGTATACATAGGCATATATATATATATATATATATATATATATATGTTTATATAAGTAGGTAGCAAATAAAATATCGACTGTTTGAAAAATTTACAGCAGTGCACTGAGGACAGCAGCCAATTAGACAAATAGACAATGGTATTTTTCTTTAGAACTTGGCTTCTTTATTTACCATTCGAGTAATTTGATTGAATATTGGAATATACTATTATTCACATATTTATTATCAATGAACTCGAGATGGCAATAAATAATAATTCAATACCTTATGCGCACGTGGAACACGTTAAACGTTGAAAAAAGTAAGGATTTATTAATTATGCCTTCGATGAGCATAAGATGCAATTGATCTATGAGCCTTGGAGTTCCTTCAAATTGAAAAGGACAACGTACGTATTGATAATGTAATTTAATTCATTAATAGTCAAATCAATTTATAGTAAAGTCATCCTATGAGAGCCAAGTGATGGGATCAATCAGATAGACTCGATGCATTTATTTATAAAACTAATCCAATAAAGTATACTTCTTGAATAAGATAATAAAGTATGAGGATTAATTGAAATAAATTGATTTCATCTGCTACTTTTCAATGAAAGAAATCTGCCGATTTTTATCTGAAATAATGTGACTTTGAATTAATAGAGTAATTGAAAAAAATTCATAATCGAATGTTTCAAGATATAATTACTTCTGTGCAAATAAAATTCTACCGATCCAAAATGTGTCTTAACAATTAAAAAAAAAAAACATTACCTTGACATTACGCCCAATCACCCGAGTATTACACTTGAACAATACTCCTTCCTTTTGTTTATTTTGTGTTTGTTCTTTTGTTTTTTTTAAATAGATACTCCCTCTCACACCGTCAATTGATATTATTTATATTTCTCTTGGGCGAATGCAATGTTAAAACTTGAATATTAATTGCTTATTATCATTAACGAATTGAAAGACTTTCAAAGCAAACGTACACACACACACACACCAGATTTTTATCTTAAATCGGGCCATGTGCTGCGATTGAAATATATAAAACCCCTTCCTGTATCGATTACAACGAATCATCCGAACGTTACGCATCCAAAATAAAATCAAGCCAACTTTAAGGTTTACTTTTCATTAGAATCCATGAAGCACATCCTGTGATGATAAACTTGAGCTTTTCTTCTGTTGCTGCTCAATTGCAATTGCCACTGCAGATGAATCTCTCCCCAAGATTTAATGAGCTTGCAAGGTCTATAAATATGTTGGCTTGGCTGGGTTATGTAAGAAGAAGAAAGTTTGAAGCTGCCGAACATTAAGTTTGGCGAAGAATATAAGAATAATTTATTATTTATTCATTAAGAGAGCGTGGAATGCATGAGATTTAGCGAGAGGCTCCAATAGCTCGTGGTTTCCAAAACTTTTTCGTTGACAAACGGAATAATTGTCAATTGCTTGTGAAGCAATTGTCAAATACTAATTGAACGTGTGAAAAATTCGTATTATATGTACGTGTTTGGTGGGTGTTTTCGACTTTTAGCAAAGGCCGGAGACAAAAAATTATCTGAAAAATCACTGACCTTTCGAGCAATAGGGGATACAAAGATTTTTTTCGTTTATGTTGTAAAAAAATGTCAAATCGCTCAATTGTAGCTGTGGAATTACGTCTTGTCGTTGCAATTAAGGTAAGTGGAGTAAATTTCAGGACCACTTTTATAATGTTTTCCTCCGCTCGTTTCCTCCTCACGCTCGACGTTTAACTTGATTTAATGGATATTTATATTTTATTGGAATTTAATAGTATCTTGTAATTTCAAGAGGCATCTTTATGGCTCGCAAGTAAATTATTAATATTTACACACGTCGGGAATGTATTACATCAAAATTATAGAATAACAAATGTTTAAAGGTGTGGAAGAAAGTCGACGGTTTAATGAAAGAAAAAAAGTCGAGACTTGTAATAGCGGTAGCGGTAGACGAAAAAGGAGCAAAAGTGCGAATGCGTAACAGAAGGATGAAAAAAAAGGAGAAAAAAATGTTGAAAAAGAAAGCGAAAACGATGCGAAACGGAACGGAAGATATTTAAATAGAGAAGGAAGAGAATAGTGGTACACGTGCGAGAAGATTCGCATTTCTGAAAGGGAGCTGACCGGTCCTTTTCTACTCTCTACTCTGTACTCTCTCGTGCGCGCGCACGCACACAGGCGCGCAGGCACACAGTTGTTGGCGAGTCCAGACGGCGTTGCCGATCAGCCGGTCGTTTCGCCGACACATTATTATTATCGCCAATGTGTAAAGCTTGCAACGCTGCATGCCCAAGAAGAGCAGCAGAAGAGCAAGGGAGAGGGCGGCCGAAAGGGAGAGGAGGCGAGTGCATCGCATGGCGAGCGAGGCCTCGCGATGCTGAGGCCAAGATCGCCGAATAACCGATTCCCCAGGCAAGAAAGCGTTTAGAGCAGCAGACCGAATTGAGGGAGATTAAAAGGGAAAAGGGGGCGGGTTAAGAAATTAAGAGCCGAGGGAGCGAGAGGGACGCGGAGGGATGCCGATTTGTATTTATAGTTTCGCGAGCGGCGGGGATGCGAATTTGAGAAAAGCCGGCATTTAATGCGCATTGTTTGGAGGTGCGGTAATTGACTTGGGAATTTGTCAATCGGCTCGTCGAGTGCTCGCGGTTTCTCAAGTACACTGCTGGTACACTTGTATATCACTTGGCCGACTGATAAAGTTTGAGCGTCTCTTTGCTTTGGAGGTTGCGATTTTTTAAGTGTCACATTTGTCATGGACTTGGAGGAGGAAGAGGTTCTGGTTGTGATGGTTATGGTGCGATAACTATTATGGAACAGATGAATCGTGTGACATGGCATTGGGCGAAGAGGCGATCACTTGCTAATCGATGTAACTGATGTAATTTATTAATGAGCCAATAATAATTGCACATTGGCTTTCATTTGTAAAATTATCTTGCCTCCAGTGTGGTGTAATGCAGTTAAATTCTTAAAGATTGCGTGAAATAGTTCGGAGTCGACGAGAAATTCTCAAAAGATGATACGATAGATTCATTTGATGAAATCTATTCTGCTAGTTTCAAACGCCCATATATTATGCATTAATATTTTATGTAGCATACGTGTGTGTGTACAGTGATGTATGTATATATTATAACTTAATTATTAAAATTGTTCAAATTAATTGTTACGTTGTAAAACTTAATTTACGGAAATCATCAAACGGACAATTTAGTTGTATTAGTGTGCTATTAAGGTTATTGATGCATAATCTTTTGGAGCAAACTGATGTGCTATCGGCACGTACGATATCAATAAATAAATAAAGGAAATCGATCAATTAATTGACAGCTAAATCTTTTGAATTGTCGTGTAATTGGAAAAGGAGATGTGGCGTGCAATGCTTGCAAAGGAGTAAATTATTAAAAGAAAATAGTACGTCGATGTACGTCGACGATGAGGCGGAAGAAATATGCCGCACAATTATCGGTATTAATTATGAAATTAAACGGGATGTTTACCTTCGCAATTCATTATTTCTGTATCGCGTGATTCTTCGTGTTGTTGATGAATGTCGCATCAAGAGAACTTGAGGCGATTTTTAGGATTACGCCGTCGTCTCTGAAACATTATAAATGTACATTGATGAGAATACATTTTGAAAATGACGTGGATTAATGTAATTGAAGCTTCTTTAGCGCTCGGCCAAATTAAAATAAGCCCAATGCAATAGAAGGAGAGAGATTTAATCTACATTGCATTGAAAATGTAATATGGAAGTGAGTACGGAATCATATTTCGCAAGCATCCATCCAAGTAATGTATATTCGAAATGGGGAAAAGAGATTATCGAAAGATTTTCTCGTGGTATGTGAAGCTGAGATAATAATAATTACTAAGGCACAGCGATGACAGATAACATGGACGAGAGATTTGTTAAGATTTCGATAAATAAGTATTGGTGAAGCTTCTACTGAAATCTAATGAAAAAAGCTTTTATTTTCACTGAAGGATGAGTAAATTAATGGAAATGAAAAGTAAAGTACAAAAAGGAACCTTTGGAGAGCAAATTTACTATATACAATAATACTTGGTATATAATAATAATAATAATAATAATAATAACGAGTATAATGGAATAGAATATCATGTAGATCAATGAGAAAATAACAAAAAAAAAAAAAATTAAAAGTACGTTCGACGGTGTTTCAATTCTGATACTAAAAAATCTTAATAGAAATATGCTCATTCGTATCTGAATGCCGTTGACTCGTATAATTAATATTGAAAATTAATATTAATGAGGGTTATTAATGACAACACGAAAGCTCGATTTTATTAAATGACCGAGCAAACGTATCTATAATTGTAAAAGGAGGAAAGTATCGTAAAAGTACACGACACTTTATTATAAATAATCGTATTAGCAGATGTCGAGAATGATCAAAGTGCGTAGATCTTATTGATATAATTTTTTATTGACAATTCAAACAAATATAATTGAAAAATTCCACGATAACAAAATATATGTAGCTATGAAAGTTATGGATTATACTGTTGAGCAGATAATGATGATATTGAAACGAAGAAATTACATTATTTCACCTGCAATTGCGTGAATCACGTGAATAAATATAGTGAAAGATCATTATTTTGATGACATGTATATTTTATCGTAAATCTTTGAAAATTTCAAAGAAATTGAAATAGTTATTGACTAGAAATTTACAACTCGCAGTTTCGCGTTCTCAATGCCAATTTGTTGCAAGTTCCTTCTGACCTTGAAAGGCTGAAATTTCAAAATGCTCATTATTACAATTGCATTGTCCAACATTACTCCAATGCATTCAGTGGATTCTCTCTTTCAACTCCTCCGCCTTCTCTCTCTGCATTGTGCCAGCAAATATACAATTTATTCGATATCAAAGACTTACAGCCCCACGAACCTCCACCAAGAACAAAACATTTAGTTGACGAGTAATTTTAGTAACTAATAATCACGCTTCCTTACTCATCGATCCACATCTCAAGCCAAAATCTCGACATCTTCGTTCGCTCGCGCTAATCAAATGTTTAAGAAACTCGGCATTGTCGCGCGCGCATCCTAACAAGTACCGATCGGCCACTCAAATTAGCCACATTTTTGCAATTTTGTCCCCCGGCAGCCAATTAAAATTATACGAATCTGCAATAAACAATCCTGCAGCGTTGCCGCAATGCAACATAATCCATAATCGACCTCGTGATTTTCAGAGTCCCGCGAGCATCGCAGCCACAACGACTCGGCCACACAAGCACTCGAGCGTCAATACGAAGCGTAAATACTCGCAAAATTCATCGATCACCGCCAATCGCATCTCATTGCCCAGCAAGTGCAATGTCATCTCTTTGGCCAAAGTCTCCGCCGCCAAGTCCTAAGCTCCGCCGGTCCCTCGGCTCCTCGCGGCGCGGCCCACTGTTGCCAAATCTCGGGCCTATTGACAAAAGCAGCGCGCATCACCGGAGAATCGGCGCCGACCTGCAAATAATCGGCAGAGGCGCGCGGTGCAGGACTCTTTGGCGGCAGGAAGAGGCCAGGAAGGGGGGGGAATCGGCCGGTCGAGCCGGGATCTCTGTATTCGGCAGCGAGCGTGGACGGGATGGAGCGAGGAGCGAGGAGGAGGAGGAAGACGGCGCCCTGGCGACGTGGCAACAGCGCCGGGGGAAAGAAACGTGGCGGTGTGGCGCGATTGGCGGTGGCGTACGCGAGACGACGCCCAAAGTTCGTAAGGTTTGCGACAAGTGTGAGCGCGTTGTCGAGGGAGGCTCGTTTGGGTGGGTGTGTGCCGTTTGTTTACGAGTGGTTTGGCGCGTAGAGTGTGTGGGTGAGGCGAGAGGTCGTGAAAATGAAGATACTGGAGTCGTGCTGGTCGCCCTGCATATGGACGAATAATATCGAATCAGCTTGCAAGGCTATAGCTGTTTACACGGTGGTGAGTTTGCGTCCTTGGTAGTCCCAGTCCTTTGGTAGTTGGCCCTTGCTGTCACTTGCAAAACTTATTGATCTTGGCTTTGTGTATGTTTCAAGGCGATCAGCATTGTGCTGATAACGCTGATAGCTTATCAGTTGAACGGCGGTGATTCCACGCAACTGTACAACCCGCTGTTTGAGTCCGATGTCAGAAGCTGTGAGTAGCCAAGCTTGTCATGTGCATTTGGGACTAGGGCTATGCTGTGTGTGTGTGCGTGCGTGTGTGGGTGGGGGTGGGTTGTGTATGGCGTTGTGGAGCGTGTGTTTGTGTGTGTGTGTGGGGTATGTCAGTTTGTAAATTGAAGGGGATGATGAGTTTAAGTGGGGTGATTTTGTGTGATTGCTTGGTTGTTATTGATTGTACGAGGTTGAATGATGATGAGGTAATGGATGATGTGACGTGCCTCGCTTAGTTATGCTAATTGGGTTTTTTGTTTTGTTTACAAAGAATGTTGTGTATTGGTACTGTTTGTCGTGCTCGATAAGGCTAGGCACGAGTACATGCTAATGGGTAATGCTGTTTATGATTATTAAGGGGTTAGCGTTGATGTTAATTAGCGGATGAATGCGGAGCAGAGTATATTGTAATGGGCAGGTTTTAAATGTATGATTTTATTGTTACAGCAATGCCAGTGGTTGGAGGATTCTTCATCTACTATTTTCTATCGTTGATTGTCTTTGCTTTGCTTATGGTCCATGGTATACGCAGAGGCGTACGTGGTTGGCTATTACCATGGCTCATGGCTTGGTTCATCGTTTGCCTCTTTCAATTTGTATTTGGACTTTGGCTGATTGGAGGCTATTATATTTACGTAAGAAAGTTATGACAATCAGTTTATTGGGGATGCGTGTATCTATCGTTGGGATACTTGAATCAACGTGATTCTTGAGCGGTATCTGAAATTTCAGAGTCAAAGTATGAAAACAAGCTAAGCTAATGCAAGCTTCCATTAGTATTATAAACGGCATTTCAAGTATATGCTTCGTGACATTCAGCCAATTATAAATATAATGCAATAAAAGTACAATATTTTCTCATCGTTAATGTGTATATTCATGGAATCGCCAAGTTTTTTTTAATGATATTTATATAAAACGGGCAGATTATCATACCTGTATTAACTTAAGTTTAATTATTTTATATAATTTTCATTTCAGCTGGAATCTGTATTTGCTACTTTATGCAACTGGCTTTGGATGGTTTATAACGTGAGTAATAAAACAAAACTAATTTACAAAACAAATGCTATATTATTGAGATATTATTTTAATTAAAATTTACTAAACACTTAATAAAAATCATTGAGAGTTAATGTAGAGTAATGAAAATCTTGAAAATTTCGATAAAAAATCATTTAACAATGACAAAGTTACATCTTTTGAATTATTGTGGTAAAATCAGTTTTAAAATTGTATAAATGTACCAGAGTAAATGTACCTTTCTTAAAATTATATCTCGGAATTTTTAAATTAACTTAAAAATACCATTTTGTCTCAATCGACACTTGTCATAATCAACTTTTTATAAATATTTCAGGTATACTGTTGGTTCGTCGTATTATCAATGTATAAAATATTTGAAGATTTACAATCACCAAACATTGAGCTTTTATATCCTTAAGTTAGATGAATTAATCATTTTTAAGTGCCTTTGGACAAATGAACCGTAGACGAAATAACAAAAATAGGCCTGAGAACACAAAAATATCTGCAAATGCAAATTCTTCCAGATATGAACAATGATATGTTAGTAGTAAAAATTTTTCTATAGAAATTATACAATCACCTGATAGATATCATATACTCGTTACAGTGATGTCATATGTCAGTTAAAAGTATACGGATTTCTATCGATATATTATTTTATAGATATTTTAAACAAGGAAGAAGACGTGCTTTTGATAACTTATACATTGTCAATTTTAAAGTTAGCTTGTAATATTTTAATATCGAGGTATTAGAGATAATAAAAGTAATTCAATCTAATATTCCATTAAACCATAATTATTAAGTGGTTCTTCTTACAAATCAGGAATCTCAATTCAGGAATCTCAATTTTTTTTTTTTTTTTTTGAATATTTTATAGAGAACAAACACTTTTATATTTATTTGTGAAATAAATATTTTTTACAAAGAGAAATTTTTAAAATTTGTTTCTTTTATACGGCTAAGTTTGCTAAGTTTTCCACCGTTTTGTTTGTAGTAATTAATTTATGTAAAAATATATTTGTACATTAGTTTTTCTGTCGTATATTACAATGAGGATTTTTAAATCGTAGGCATACAAAATTGATGATGATTTTTAGATTTAAAGAGTTCAAAATAAAGATTTGTTGATTTTTGTATTGTAAACTGATGTTATTAATCTTTTAGCGGTTATTTAATTTATTTCAATACCATTAAGTAATTTGAATAGTTTTTCAAAATTTATTGAAATTGATAGTTTAAAAATACTTGGCAAATATGTAAAAAATGAATAATTATAATAATATATAAAAATCGTAAGGTATTGTTTAAATTACATAAAAAATTGTAATTTAATATTAAAGTAAATAAGAGATTTATAGCATAATAAGCTTTCTAAAATCTTGAAACTATCAGGCTGATTATATTATGAAAAGAATAATGCATGATTACACAATGATTTATTAACAGTAAGAATATTTGAAATTATTAAAGCATAATAAATTGTATAAATTTGTAATATTTAAAGTAGTTACATTATATTTTTATGATGCCTATTAATGAATAACAGAAAAAATTGTTTTAATTGGTCTTTTGAATAAATTCCATAGTATTTTCTAAATTATAAACTCATTCTAATGTAGTCCTTTGTAAAAAGCTTTTTACAAACACCTGAAAAATATTATAATACCATCGTTTTACTTATTAATGCTTATGATACATACGTACTTAATGTCATGCATATTTCTCAAAATAATTTCAACATCTTTGATTCAGTAATTTTTTATAATTTAATCAAGTTACGTTTAACTAGTTCAGCAAATTAATCTGTCTTAAAATTGAAATAAAGTAAATACAAACGTATAGTGCAAGTAAAAATATTTCTTAGTATAATAAATTTTACTATCAGCACTTGAACTTGACATATATAAATTGTAATTAAAAATCCTTTAACATTCCAATTGTATTTCATTGAATTTCAATGAATACACATTATTTATAACTTTTAACTATCGATTCTCCAAATTATTAGTTGAAATCAAATTCATTAAATTTCACTTGATTAACAAATGGAAAACACAGTAAAATTTATCCCAGTTTCATAGAATTCATTTCAATTGATAATCTTATAATCTATATAATTGCGTTTATATAAATTTCTTTCATTTCCTTTCAAAAATTTATGACAATGTTTCCATTCTATGTAGCATAACGTAAAATAACTAAACATTTATTATGTTCGGTATTGTTACCGAAAATTCCAAGGCATTTGGATTAACACAATGTCACTTACATAACGCAATGTACACTCCTCCCAATGTTGCAAATAACAAAAGAATAACAAAAGTAAAAAATAAAATACATTGAATTTTAAGGACTTACCGACAAAGTCATTCGTGCTGCATAATTTAACAATTTATGGTTTGCTCGCTCGATAATATCGCGTAGCTGGAGTCTGCGGTGGGCGGACACTGTCGATAAAGTAGAACTTACCATGCGAGAGCACACGAAAGTTTCTAGAAACGAGGCTTCCACTGATCCTCGCTAGATTCACATTTTAGTTGCAATTAGAATTTTCTTTATAATAACAAAGATAACATTGTTGTGAATTACCTATCAAAAATATTCTTGTTTCAAGACGCGCTGCTAAGAACGAATGAAAATGTTCATTTTATTTTTAACGAAAATCTTACGGTAGTGCACACATTGGCTTGCTCCTTAACAAATTATTTTATAAAAAAAATGGCTAATTCCGGGAATGAATAGTAACGCGCGGACAATCGACCGGGACATTTGGCGTTTGCTTTTGTGACCTTGGAGCATCGTCCTTAAAGCGGCGGAGGAAACGACGAAAACGTAAGCAATTCACTATTGATAAATTGTTTTTTATAAGCCATAGACCTCCCCAAGAGATGATATTGCGTTCAAGTGGATCGATAAGGTAAAATTGGTAATATATAAATCGATAAGCATGTTTGATGGGAAAATGAGCGTGAAAAACCTATCGAATCATTGGATTGCACAGCTTTGCCGAAAAATGAGTTTAAACTCGTAGATGTCATAAGTCAATTAAGCAGACACGACGGTTTACGCGTGCACTTACACCAAGTTATCTGCTTCAATTCGTCTTGGGGCAAACATTTGCCGTTCATGGCCAACGTTTCCTTCCACCTGAATTGCATTTCCGCACTTTCGTTACAATTAGTTAATTAAGCTCTTTTCTTACAATTAGTTATTTAAGCTCTTGGCATTGATGAACATTCGTGCTTTATCTACGTAGTTGGAAAAAATAGTTGAGCAATAGTTAATAATGTTATTGCTCTCGGCTCATTTCACGGGAGAAGTATGACGGAGTAATAATAATTGATTAAGAGAGTAAATAAAGTGAAATCACTTTTTCTCTCTCGTTTAAACGTTAAAGGCCTTTTTTACTCTCCAATTTAATACTTTGCCTCAAAGTATTAAAATAGAAAAACCAACATTTAAATTTTGTATTGAAGTAATGCAAATCTTAGGAGATAGCGAATGAAAAAATTTATTAAATTTATCTGTTTATATATTTTATAATTTTCAGAAGCCTTTAATCAACCTGTCTTTCATGTATAAAGACTTCAATTATAAGCAATTTCACGTCTAAAACTAGATAAAAACGTTATTACGTGACGATATCACGAGAACATTATTTTATATTAATATTGGGTTACTAGGAATAAATCTCTTTTTATTACTGTTGCGTATGCAATATATATATATATATATATATAACATATTGTATTAATGTTCAATGATATTTTAAAATGACAAAATAATCATTAACTTTAAGTGAAATCACTTTATTAGAAAGTCCATTATTATGGATATTCTTAAGTCATTCATGCATGATTTTTCAAAAGAAGTTTAAATGCATTTCATTATTATACAAAGTATATGCATTTCCTAATAAATTAATCGAATTGAATTATTCTTTGCCATTTTTCTCTTAATAATTATTTACAAAAACATGAGTATCTCCCGAGAGCAAATTATCATGCGTCTTATCAAATTTACAACATTCTGTTTTAATTTAATGATTATAAATAACTTTCGATATTTGCAGCGCAAGTAAATATTAAGTCTTTGAACATTTTATTAAAAGATTTATGTAGTTGCACTCTTATTAATTATGCAACCACTTCGTTTATTGCTCCCAGAGCGAGTGAATTGAAACTTGAGCAAGATGTGGCTTGATGATAACAATCGTAATTCTAGTTATTACTATTATTAAATTTACATTGAAATTAAATGGGTATACACAAATGTACATGTGCATGCTAATTAATAAATTGTAATTGCGATAAGACCTCACTTTCCAAAACGAATTAATTTCCAATCCACCAAATGTCCATAAAACACCGTCGTGAATTCATTTGGCGAAATTCAGCTTTAATATATATATATATTTATTCTAAATTATTGGCAATTGCAATATACAATAGGGACGAATGAAGAAGTAAAAGTGTAAAATTATCACACGACGCAACTGAAATTATTCTTCAAAATTGCAAGAGTGACGCCTTACCAGCCATCGATCAATTGCAACGAATTGTTGTTTGGTTGTTGTTTTTTTTTTCTATTGTTTGCTTTCATCTTCAAAATACGCCCGTAGAGTGGAAACGAAAGCCAAGAGAGGAAGTGCAGGCTAGATTATCGGCATTTTATGACTCGGAAATGAACGAATGACCAGAGTGCGCCAACGGTGCTAATGACGCCTCATTAAATTCCTGTGTAATTGTAGGGCAGTACCGTTGCCAATATATTATTCTGAATATTATTCGGTCGTTCCGGATTGGTATTGAAAAATATTCTTAATAAAAGGTGGAGAATAGTTGGGAGTTTTATTGGGGCTTGCACGGCTATATAACCGACTCTAAGCTCCATTACCGAGTGTTACGTAATGAGATTTCTTTCTTTTAATTGCTGTTTTTTTTTTTATTTTTATTATTATTTACCTAATGAAGTATATAAAAATTATTTCTAACGACGTTGTTGTTGTTGTTGTTGTTGTTTTTAATGGCTTTAAAGTCTTTGCATATGACTTTTTTTTCTCTCTGTTTTTACCGCTTTTTAATGATAGTTTTAGCAATTTTATGGCTGTGAATTATTTATATATCTGTCTTTGTAGTTTTATTAAATTATACGGTAATAGTTTGAGAGAAATTTTTCGTCCTGGATAGGAGCAATTTGCTGTCAAGCTGATTACTTTCTGATTGATGCCAATTGTTTTACATACACGTGATTGATCATATGCTAATGGTGAAATCAAAATGTGATAAATATCCAATCACTGGCTCGAAATTCTTTAAATATTACTTTTTACGCATAATGTAAATATCTTTATTAATTAGCAACACACACACACACACATGCTAATTATACTTGACTTTAATATTTCATCGTCAATTATCTGGTTTTTAGCGTTTTTTCTCACTGTACTTTTCCTATTTGTTATGCGTTCGTTACAATGGCAATTTCATGTTTAAAGAATGATTTTATTTTATATCTCGAATTAACCATGACAAATTCTTAACTACTTGCGATTTATCCGAATAGTTGTTTCACGTGACAATTCGACAAACGGATCACTTTGAAACAATTATTGACACATTGATATTAGATTACTATTAATTATTCTTTAGTTCTTAGGATGAGATTTTTCGCTTTTTTTGAATATAGTGTTCGCCTGAAATCTGATTACCTGATATACATTCAATTTACTCAGAGAAATTCAATCGTCGCATTTTATTGTCAATTTCGATAATAACTCTACGTCTTCTCTTTCTTCTATTCCACTTGAATTAAATACTTGAAATTATTTCACTGTGTAGTGACAATTATTAACATTCCGATGCCTATTTAAAATAACATGAAATCACCAACAAAATTAATATTGAAATAACTTGAAACTTTTGCTCATTCTACTCGTTTCACCATGTCATTGCCATTAAATGTATACTCACTGCGCTCACTACGCATTTATCTTAAAACAATAACAATAAAATAAAGCAGATACAATGCCCAAAGTGCACGCACATTCGCAAGACGAATTTTTAAATTGGCAATTAATTCTCTAAACTACGTCAAACTGCTGGATTATCTCGAGCTTTATAAGAGTAATGAAAATAAGTACTCCGGTAAAAGAAGCCCGATGGAAATGTGCACAAGTGCAGTAAACTAGATTAGCGATAATTTTCCGTGCCTTGGGCCCTAGAAACAAGCATTTCTTAGAAAAGAGATTTATCAAGAGGTAATCGCGCACTTGGTAGCTACTTTGGCTTAGAGCCCCGAAGTAAGTAAAAACGCGAGATTTGCTCGCCGATGAATAGAAAGCTGCCCTAACTGGAAATAACGTGCAATTATAAATAATCCAACTAATTTACAATTCAATTATTTTAGATATATTGTCGTTATTATTATCATTATTATTATTATTTGGGATGTGCGCTTGGTGTTTTGAAGCTATTGCTGATATATCGCGCTCATCGGCTTGATTCAATGTGTTTCTGTGTTGTAGTGGACACGAGAGATTTTTCTTCGAGTGCGATATATCAATGAAACTTTTTAAAATTCGTAATAAAAGTTGTTCCGAATAAAAAAGTAGACTGCACTGTTAATGTTTAAGTATTGGAGTTAAATATCTGCCTAGCAAATTAAATGCCCCGCAGTGGCGTTTGTCGAAATTCAAATGGCATTAGGAAGGTGTTGATTTACTCAATTACTACCAAACTTAAGACGATTCTACAATTTTTCTCTCGCATAATAATGAAAACCTATAAAGTTCATCTGACCTCAGATCGTAAAAGACTTGTCTATAATTTTTGTTTTTTGCTCAACATATTTAGGCACATAGTATTTATATTATACTAATTACATTAATGTCTGCTGAATCAAGACATTTTGCTACGAATTCTAATCTCCCTAATCTTTAGCACACAACTCTCTTAAAAAACTGAATCTATCAATAAACTTTTACATCATTACGTCAGTAGAATTTATCAGGTTATTCTTTCTTTCTTTTTCAACCATTTATATGCATCAACAACATTTCCACTCTAATATATTTAATCCTTCGCTCTTATTAACAAAATCCACGGGCAGACATCCGGTTCTCTCCGTGTCAAATCAGCGCAAGTTTCACGTCAACCCATGATAGGCAGCAACATAAAATCAGTTAATTCCACCGAGACTTGACGAGTAATGTGCATAAAAGAGGCAGCGATCGACCGTATCATAGGCTTTTTATGGGGAAATCGATGCTGCCAGGCATAATACATTGGAGTGCTGCCGGGAGCGGCACTCCAGGGTAGGTGGCACTTCCTAGTGAGACGCCATTGATGATCGACGGATGGCCGCCCGCGCCCTACAAAAGTCTGAAAAAGGCCCGCTCGGCTGGGCAAGACGAGGAGGAGGGGGGAGGTGATGTAGAAGAAGAAGGAAGTGTGAACGGGGCGTTAGAGTTTTGATTGACGTGTGGAGGCACGCGGGTGTGTGGGTGGCTCGGCGGATGGATACACGAGGCACGAGGGAGTGCGTGTGCATGTAGTTTTAAAGAACAATTCACAAATGACTTGATTGTATTATTTCTTGGGGATTGGTTAGGCGCGAAGGTAAGAGTGCTGCGTGCATTCGCTTGTAATGGTCAAGTGACTGGGAATTTAAGTGAAGTTTTTTTATAAAGTTTAGAACAAAATTTATAATTAACCGGCAGTTGTTCACTTGTTGCATCAACGAGTCTAGAAAATACGAGACGAGGCCTTTGAATGACTACCATTAGAGGGAATAATTAATTGTATTAGCAATGTGCGTGCGCATTATTTTCCTTATATTCGAAACATTTTGTAAATATATAATTTAATGGCATAAGAGTAGTGTTCTTGCTCGCTGTCATAATGTTTAAAAAGCTTTTATAATAATTTTTTGCTGCTAAAAACAAGTTAAAAGAACGTGATTCGTTAAATTTTATTAGTTACAAGGCGTCAATAATACTTACATTGCTCTTTCTAAAATTTTGCTCGTTACTAGATTTCTTCTTATTCTTGTGCATTTTTCTCATTCTTCTGATAGGACTAGAGAGATAATAAATTGTTTCTTTTATAATATCCGTTATCTATGATTTCATCACAAAGATTCATATAATCCCGTAAACCTTGTACTCTTCGACGAGATTTTTTTTGGCTAAAATACATTAAACAGATTTTTCTCACAAATAAGCCTCTTTCAGCATTCTATTTTCTCTTACTATTTGTTTTGATGAATTTTTCAATAAACAAATTTGTAGATATTGCACGCGTATCAAGACATTTATAAACATTGACATAAATACTTAATTGTTGATAGTAGTAGTGGTTATAAATTATTATGACTAGTGTTGTGTGCGTATTAAGTATATTTGCGATGTACGTTAATAAATCTACTAACAATGATCGTTCTTTGTGTATATTAGTTTTAAATTTTATGCGCAATGAAATACTTATCATTCTATTCGACTTACAAAAGTGTTATATTATCACCACACCTCACACTTTGATATTATTTATTATATAAAGCAATAAAATCCAATATCATTAAATCAAATTGAACATTAAACGTTTGTTATGATTGGTGCTTAAGCTGAAAAAAATACAAGAAATCGAATACTAAACTTGGCGCGCACTTTTTCTTTGTCATGTACAATGTTTTCTTTTGTTTGAAGTAGGAATTATGCCAATGACCTGCTAATGCACACGAATCTAAAAAAACAAATTATTTATGGCAACATTTATGCATACGTACACGTACATTAATATTAGAATAGCCGAACAATACTCTTCATTCCCTTAAAAAATGCTCCCACACAGATTATCTGCGCCAAGTTACATTTTTCAATTTATTCACTATAATGCGTTCAAAGCGTTAATTAATTTTATTAATAAAATAGTTTATAAAAATACTTTTTTCACGCCAACAGCTTGTGCAATGTGTATACCTAAACGGCCCATTGAAATTAAATTATTAATACACAATTAAATTAATACCGTCACTTTATTTCTCAATACCCAACGAATTAGTGCTAACACTCTCTCATCAATAATTATATTTGTAAAATTGAATGTGCTTCTTGATACATTCTTAACGTGCCATAAGCATTCATTCTAACGAAATTGAAAATCAACGAAAGCTTTCGCATTACCGTCAAGTCCATTACTCGTTAACAATCAATTCGCCGAGCAACCTTTAAATTACCCACAAACAATTAGAAAACATCTACCCAATACATTAATTATCTGACCAAAGACAATCAGCTCCTGACAATGATAAAGCACTCTCCTCAAACATCTGCAGTTCTTTTTTTTTTACGCAATACGAGACTCTCCTACAGAGCGCTTCCGACCCGATAATAATACACTTTGAGTTATTACAGTTGGAGGGCCGAAGGGCTCATTTGAGACATCTTCTTCCTCCGTAGCTTCGAGCTTATCGGGCATGTGGGTTGCAAGTGAATGTGTATGGCTCGGGGCCACGCACACACTGCCAAGCGCTTGCTCCCAGATTCTGATCCGCCAATTATATGGAAGGCGCGGTGCGCATAAAATGGCCGTGAATCAAGCGAGAAGAGAGACAGATATCGAGGTAATATCCTTTTAAGTCTCGAATACCTGTAATGAGATGCACCGAGTTTTCTTCCGGACTGAATTAATGTGCCAGTTGTGAAAATATGGAGGCTGCCGAGGTGAGCGGCACTCTGGGCTTTCTCTGAGATTCGAATGCGCCTTTGTGAAATTAGTCGATGGTGGTGCGCCTTTTTAGCTTTGCAGTGGTTTTCCAATAATATTTTTGGCAATTTTTTCAACTGATTGATAAATAATGGATGGACATTTTTAGAGGAATTTTAAGGAGAAGACGCAAGAAAAGTCCACGCGCATAATCATAAATAATGCAATCAATTTGTTTAAGATTTTCAAAATACTTGAAATCATAATTTTTTCTAACATAATGCCTGCTAAGAATTCAAATTTCTGAAGATTTATTTATATTTATATTCCTTTGACGTGTTTATAGAGACATTTACGTATCCTGTATGTATATATCACGAATGAGACTGCACGTGCAAAATTCATAGCAGACTAACAAATTGTACCAGAAATTATGCCAATAATTATCACGCGTACTTTATGCTCTTACAATGGAAAATGATTGATGGCTTTGCAATAGTTGAACAGTAGTAAAATATCCAAACAAGTGTTACATTCCATTTCGTTTTTTCTTTTCCCTTATCTTCTCAATTAATTGTCACTAATTACTGCGCGTAGCTTCTTTATTTGATAAACTACAAGTAAATTGGCATCTATTAATTTGCCAAGCTATATTCATGATTTTATTCGTCAAACTCTGAATACATTAATCTTCCAAGCTTCGTTACATCTAATTCAATAAATAGTTTCCTTTACATGTACGTTCATTCACGTTAATTTAATGGTCAACTCGCGCTTTTTTTTCTTCTTTCTTTTCTTCTTTTTTTTTTTTAACCGATATTAAGACAGTTTTAATGATTATTATGATACACTTATGACCGATGCCATTTTCAATTACATCCATACATTCACTCGCATATTTACATCTCAAAGCGCCCCATACTCGTTTACCAAAATATTCAAAGTCCCTCCAACGAAAATGATAATTAACCGCATAGCGCATACACTCTGATCCATCAGCTCTGATCCATTAAACTCGTCTGGGCCAATAGAGTACACTGCCAATGGAAGGAGCTGCTAATTTATTCCAGACTCGAAACAATATCCGTATTCCGTGAATTTGAGGAGAAAGGCTGCGAGTTACCGCTAGAGACTCCAAGACGAAAAGAGCGAGGGCACGAGCCTCCTGGCCATAAGAGGCGAACATGATACGACTCGCGGCTCTTTGCCCCCTCGTTGCCGGTATTTATGCGCACCGGAAACTCGACGCACCTCCCTCGTCCGGCAATGATGCGCGCCTGCGCAGAAGATAGCGCGAGCCAGCCAGCAGGCGCCGAGGCAAACTCCCCGAGTGGGCGACTTTTTCTCTGGCGGAGACCTAATGTCGCCTGCGCATTTTCACTACGTTCGTGGAAAGATTTTGGGAGAGAGAGAGAGAGAGAGAGCCATTGCCGAGTGGCTTTAGGCTTGGCTGCGGATGTGCTTGGGTCTCGTGCTTACGCGCACATGTGAATAAAGTATAATTAGGCAACCCGTTGGCTTTTGCGATGGGTTTGCGACGGGAATTTTGTAGAATTGCATGGTTTTGCACGAGGCTTTGAGTGGAGCCGCTCAAGCATTTATCGAGCATTTATCAAGCACTTATCGAGCATTTATAAAAAGAAGCGTCGAGGTTCATGTTGATTAGAGCTGTGGACGAATGTGAGATAGTTTGTGTGCTAATTCGATAATGATGACAATTTCGTTATTCAAGAAGATTAGTGACTTGATGTTGTTGAATTAATTGTCCTAGAATATGGGTTAGATAGCGCTGGGATATAACCGGAGGTGGTTTAACCCTTATGATAGCTGGACGTTTAACTATCATTTGAGCTCTAATGCGTAATCGATCTTGTTCATCGAATGAGCTGAATAAATTTAAGTAAATGCGAATATTTTGGTATGGTCGAACTCTGAATATATTACTGAAAAATCTCACTCGCATTCCCGTATAAGATAATAAAATTCAATCTTTGACGACAATTTGTAATTATATATGCATAATTATATGAATATTTTATAAGCGTTGGTATAATACCAAGGATAGCAAAAAAAAAAAGTTGATTATCTCTGGCATCACCATAAAAATTACATTAACGAAGCATAATTTTTATGTACAAGCTTGCATTTATTAAACTATGATGTCTTAAAAAGCATTCGACATTTGCATATTTAATAGCACTAATTTTATACTTAAAAAATCTTATAATTAAGAATTTAAGGTACTTTACATATCCATGTGGAATAAATAATTGAACAGCCGTATAACTTCAATTAAATGTACTTGTAATACAATGGGACGACGCTAATCAGAGCAGATAATTTTTTAATTGGCATTGCAGTCTCTCTTTGGCTTATCGGCACTTGGATAAATGTCAATAAATAATTGTGAAAAATAATCGTTCTAAATATACCAACAAATATGTAAATTTAGAACCGAGCCAAGTAAGCAAAGTAGCTCATACTGATAATGAGTGATTAAAAAGCGTCGTGCACTTCACAGTTCAAATGTGTGTCAATAATTTTCATATCAGAATATAATAAACGTCAGATAATCGAACGTGAAACTACTCGACATGTCGAACATAATAAGATATTTATATGTTTGCATTAGTAGTTCCATTCTCTAGTGAAAGTGTTAAATAATGTGACACTTTTCTTGTTGTTTACCAGTTGTCATAAAATATTCTACTTAGGTAATGGAAAGCTCGCATTCTCATTTGTAGTTTGACGTTGTACTTTTTCGTCGATGTAGATGCTTTTTGTCTTCATCTTCTCTCCTGCATTGCCGTTTCTGTACTTTCTTTCATATCTTTCTTCGTAACTTTCTAGCTTCTTATGCTCTTATACGCAAGAAAATTATTTCAACCCGAAATTTATTTCTATTGAAACTTTTCTAACAATACTGGCAATTAAACGAGAAGAAGAACTACATTTCAATATTATGCTCTTCCCTTCTCAACCTAATTTAATATCATTATGTGATATAATTTCAATGATATTTTCAATAATTTATTGCCTTAATTTTCATCGCATCATCGTGTCACATCGTGACTTTCAATTCATAAATGCAAAATTTATTTACCTTTATATTACTTTAATTAAACAATTTAGATGGAATCTCTACTTGGGGGGGGGGGAGACTATCGTTATGGCTATTGAAATTAATATCGACGTTCATTTGATCGTGTTTTTCTTTTTGCAATACCCATGTGGTGAAATTTTACAAAAACCCACTTTAAACAGTCCATAAAGCACGCGCAGCAACTAGTAATAAATCATTTTTTAACAAATAATGTCTATGTACATCATGTTGATATGAATTATACTTGGATCGTATACTCTTTCCAACTGATGGAAAAGTTGCGATGTCTAAAACCTCATTCAAAGCCATTTGTTGTTGTTGTTATTATTACATTGTATTGCTATAATCACGCTCAATCGTAAATACCGTGTACAGCTAGACAAGTACTTAAGTGCCTTGAAATCTATAAAGTAAGTCTCTTCGTTTTAATATTTGCCAGTCCTTCTATTCACAACTCATAATAATTTTTAATAATAAATCACTCGCCCATCCACGCTTCGGAATCCACTACTTTCTACCAAATACCACCATTACCAACAGATATCCTAGCTTTCATCTCACTCCGTTTCACGCATACTCAACACTTGGCCACTCTTAAATCCACAACCGAAATAAGAAATGTGCCCCACAGTTTAGGCAACCGCACCTTCTCACTCCCACTCGGCCATCTCTCGAGTCAGATACACTGATTATGCACGAGCGCAACGGCTCGAGGAGTTGTAACCAGGAGGTTGACCTAAAGTTCCTTTACCCGATACGGCATTTTATTTTGCTCTTGGCGAAATTCATATGTTTTTGCTCGTCAACTTCCATCTCGAGCAAGCGAAATTCGTGGCTCTCGTCGCCGAGTCAAATGCCATTTCTCGCTGCACCAAAACAAACGCAACACCCCCTGTTACCTTGTGCTTTGGCGCCATTATTATTTGTTTATCGACTTGTTGCTAATGTCACTAAATGGCTCAGCACATGGATCGGCGCTGTCGTCACTGAGGTGACTCGTTACTTCCATTGTGGGTGCTCGAGTCTTGGCTCTGGCGGCCACCGGATTTACGCCGATCGCTGCCAAGCCTCGTTGACTTGTGCCAATAGAAGGCAATTATTTGCCTGTCATTAAGCTATTGGCCTCCTTATATCATCGGAGCGGAGCTGTCTTTGTGCTCCTCATCTGCATTGAGTGTTGTGGTTACTTGTAGTGGTACCACCAATGCGTGTACGCTCTCGCATTGGATTCTCTTTATAGGGAAGATCTCGTGCGAGTTACATGTGTTGCTGTGTAAAATGAATAGAAATAAGTGGGTTCGCGATCACATCTGTGTGTGTGGCTTTGTAATAATGTGAGCCACGCGAAGATTCTTTTCAATTCCTTAGTTCGAGCGGTAGTAATCGTTATTATGCTTTCTTGAACTTCTCCTCATTGGTCATTTTAGATAATATTTCAGCAGCATCGTCTCATCCAATCATTTATCTCAAATATTTACTGTGACTTGCGTAAACATTAACCTTATCGGCCAACTAAAGTATAATAATCCCCTCCCCTCCCGCCCCCTCGAAGGGGTATATATATCAAAGTTATCTGTACATTTACGTTGCACGTAATGATTTACGTGGCTAAATAATTTAAGTATTCAAGTGGCAAATAATAAGCTGCAATAATTAGCAATCGATTGTTTGGTGATCGAATGTGTTATTTATCAAACTCTCGCATAAAGTCTGTCGGGTAAGTCTTTTAATTGTAAACAGTCGAGAAGCGTATGAGAATAGTTTCTTTGTATTAACGACGACTTAAAAAAATTGCCGATACATGGATGAGAAGTTTAAAGGCAAACGAGTCATTATCGAGTATTTATTTTACGTACTGGAATATAATAGTTTTTTCTTGTTTAGAATTTTTTCTTTTTTACGTATTCTATTCTACTCGTAGGGTAATTGCAACTATTTTATTCTCTAATTGGTATTCTACGTCTTGTTGATATGGCAAGGCGCGGAAAGACGATTGAATGCAACTGGCGCTAAGTATCATAATATCATACTCAATCATAATATCAACTAGGTATCGTAATATTAAAATATTTGTTAACGTTATTAAACGTCTCATTGAAAGATAAGATTCTTCAGTAGTTAAAGTCTTCTTTATAATTGCGTATCACGTGATAGAAATGCTTTCTCAATGGCTCGAGCATTAAAATCCCTTTGATTTATGCTTGTATGCAAATCAAAGACTATATAATGAATATAATAAAGTTATATAAATCAGAAGATGTATAAATATGGCTTTGGAATAGACGGGAGGCATTTGATTTTCAAATTTATTTCGATTTAATGCTGCTGCTACGTGACTAGGAATTTTGACTTTTGTGACTAGTTTCTTTTATTTATGTTGCGCGATAAATCGTTTTAGGCACCGAAGTAAGTTGTCAAACACAATCCGTGTAATGTTCCAAGGAACAACCCTATGCCCTAGTAAGATAATAAAAATTACACATCCCAATGTTGGGAGTTGCGTGACCGGTGGCGCGCTGACGGTAAGCTGACGGTAATAATGGCAACCGGAACACGCGCAATGAAACCCCGTGCAACCTATTTTCATCATCCGTAGAAATTTCAGCATTGCGATACAATCAAATGAACGAGGATAACTGCGATAGCCCGAGCGCGCGAAACAATGCCAGACAACTATGATAAAGCATTACGCAATCTCGGGATTTCACGACCGAATGAAGACTTTATCCGCGCCCGTAGCGATAATAGCGAATTCACCAGAGTGTCGGAAGGCATGGAGCACGGCTCGCCGAACTATTAATTAAAATGTCACTTGGCGGCCGAGAGCCGAGTCACTTTACCTCACCGTGTACCCTACATCCACAGCGCTTTCCCGCGCGTGCGCCCTGCATTCCGCGAATTTAGACCGGAGATTTTTTTTATCAGCCGCGAATACGCGGCACTATCGGGCGTCCGAAGGGAAACGCGATAGTCCCGCTCGCGTAATAAGCCTCATTCGCGCCAATGCGAAATGTGGAACTGTCAGCCGTGATAAAGGTGGCTATCCTGATAAAGCGGCTTTCGCAATGCTCCGCGAGATAGTCACCATCGGCTCATTCCTGCTCGTTACGTGCGCTTTATGCGGTATCGCCATTTCATAATATGCGGTAATGCTACGATTGCGCGGAAAAATAATCTCCAATGTAACGTACACGGATGTGCCGTGTGATTGGGTGGGGAGTTTGGCATTTGATCGAGTTTTGCTGGGTCTGTTGGGCTTGTGGCGGATGTGATGGAGCGATATCGATAATAAACTTTCGGTATAGGGGGAGGGCATTACTGCTTACTTGGCAGATTGCGTTGAAGATGTCGAAAACTTCATCTTTACGTGTTTTTTTCGGTAAAAGCAGCAAGAATTGAAAGTGGCCGGTGTGGCTATATTTTAGAGATTATAGGACAATGAGTGGATGAACGTACGAGTAATTAAGCTATTTGACTCCGGTATATTGGAGGTTCATTAGGAATGCGGAATTTTACGGCTCGAATTGAATAAATTTCTCGTTAAAAGTCATAAATACGTCATGTGTTACTTTCTTCGTGGGGATATTTGTGCTGCAAGAGTTTCCTGAGCTGTAATATGAGCATTATTTGCCGTTCTACAAGTTCGCGTAACAATCTCAACAATTGAAAATGGATGAACTCCCTTGGGCGTGGAAAGACTTTATTCGTACAGTGTTTGTTTATTGGGGAAAAGTGATGAGAGTTGAAAAAATTGAGACATTGTAAATTGTAATACAAGGCAAAGGGTGAGAAATATCTGCAAACGTTTCATCGTCAAGGGATTGAAAGTCTTTATGTATAAAGTACACTTAATAGATTGGAAAAGTAGGGAGAGAGAGAGAGAGAGAGAGTATAGGAATAAAAATATAAGGTATAGTTATTTTAAATAATTTTGTACTTTTGCACAGCTAAGAAATTATAACTTTCTCTAAAATATATACATAAAAAGTACTCTCATTGATATAGTCTCGAGCCTTCTTCTTCTTTCTTTTTCTATGTATGCACATTCGCGTATTTGGCTAAAATTATTTAAATACAGCAAACTTGAGGTTTAATAGCTTAACTTCATTACACCTCTTACGGCGCGCTAATTATTCACCAAACATTTGTTTCATTTTATCGTTTCGGTTAAGATAGATCACGAAGCTTACCATACAATTATCCGTAAATATATTCATCAAAGGGATTAAAAATATTGAAATTATGTGGTTGTTATTAATCATGCCTATAATTACAATAAAAACAACGAAAACTACATCACACCACATTGGAGAAGATTATTGAAAAATTAAATATTCAAATGCTTCTTTTTAAGAATACTTTTATTTATTTATTTTCTTTTGTTGCTTCTCTTTTACTTTTACTCACTATAATTTTAAAAGTATTATAATTGTAATAACAAAATTGGAAAAACTACTTTTATATGCTTTCTAATGTTTATTATGTATCTGGAAGGTTGTGTAACATTGGTAAAATTAAATTCGTCTCTCTCTCTCTCTAATAGGAATTTTTGTCTGCTTTTGCACAACGAAATGCTTTGAGGATGGATTGTTGAAATGTCGATTGTGCCAATGTTTGAAAGCGAATATGCCAATGAGCATCACGAGAATCGTAATTATTTTATTGCACGCGTATAATGTATTCATAGGCAGAATTTTTTCTAATAAATTTGTGATTTTAATTTATTATTGAATAAAATCACGCTATCTCTGTTGGCTAATAAGTATAATCAATTTTTATGGTAGCTCTTAAACATATAACATCAAAATTAACAACACGTTCTGCAATAAACCTTTCGCATAAAATTTGCATGAGGAAGATCCCTTCCTATACAATTTTAATTGCTCGTAAAAACCAGTAATCTTAACATCAATCAAAGCTTATCATTGATTGATGCAGAATTTGTTGACTAAACTATGTGAGGCTTATCCTTTATATAGCACGAATTACTTATTATTGTAAAAATAATGTATTCCTTGATATTTAATACTAATCGTACAATTGCCTCGACTACATTTGCTTTAAATATCATTTTCATTTTACGTCGTGAAATAGGACAATAACGACAAGTCTATGGTGGCAATGTACAAAGTCAATAATAATGATGTTTTGTTGATTAATTCAGAGTCACTAGACACTAATACAGTCACAAGATTTTGGAAACTTGTTGGCTTACAGCAAGTAAGGATTAATTTTCCGAATATATGATTTGATAGGAATGGGAAACGGTTTTTCCGTACCTCAACAATTTCCATAATTAATATTGATTTATCAATAATGTCATTAATTGATAAATAATGTTGATCCGAGGACAGATTTTGTTTTACCTTTTGCTAATCTCCAATTCAGTGGTGATCGATTTTTTCCGTAAATGTTATAGTTTGCTAATTTAACCGAACATGCTGATTCGCATTTAGAAGAATTCCAATGAAATATCCAGATTTCAATACTTGCTCGTGTATTTTGTAAAAAGTTGATTTTCAATTTTATTGCCCATATAATTTTTTTCTTTTAATTCAATTTTAATTGAGTAGTCCCTGTGTATCTCGAGAGTTTCGATCTTATAAGCACCCGTTAACAATTATTTTTTTAAATTATTCTCTAAAATATTATTTCACGCTTTCGAACGATTGCATTAAAGCGCAAATAAGTTTCTATAAGTAAAGAAATTTCCTACGCATATTGGCTTCTTACCTACACCCAAACGAAAATCCACAATTTGTGTTTCGCTGAAAATTCTCAATACCACACAGTTAGCACAGTCAGAGAATTTCCTGTTTAATAAATAATAGAAAAACAACAATAAAAGCCACGAATAAAATCAATGAATATCAATAGTAAAGCACGACAGACACCAATAAACATTCTACACAGGCCGCTGTCACACACGTTCAAACTAATTGCCAAAACTATTATTTGCTCCTCTAGCCGAGACGTAGGTGTTGGAGGGCATAACTGTGGCCTGAAATTACATGGATGTGAGCGCTCGTGTATCTTCATCTAAAAAATGCATAACTATAGGCTTTAAATTGGGATAAGGCAGACGTAATGTTGCTGCGCTCGACGATTCGGCAAATTCCATTGTATCAAAGAGCGCCGAGTACTCTTTTCCTTATAGATATCTCATTATTAGCCATGGTAATGTCTCGAGATAGTAGAATTGATTATACGTTCTGTTGGTAAGGCCCTGCAAGAATTTATATGTGTATTATGTGAAGAAATGCGGCTCGGCTGAGCAGTCTAAGCGCTTAATTTCGTGCCTTTTTTCCCCCCAATGTCGTGCTTATTAAAGCTTCCATATTTGATTTTATAAGAGAATTTCGTGGGCACCATTGTAGACTTTTTTAATAGTTTGAATTTTGAAAAGTAAAAATCAAGCACAAGCCATAGTGAATTGAATGGCAGAAATCACGAGGAGTAAAATGGGTATTACTACTGCATTTGACACTGTGTAATGCAATTTCTTTTGCTCAAAGAACACTAAATGGAGATAACTTTGTTTGAATTTAATAATTTCCCTGACATTTTAACCTAACATAACTCTAGCTTTGTATTATAATGCAGAGGTGAGAAGAAAATAATAGATAAATGCATACGGAATTTCGTATAAATTGAGTTGAGATTCTCCAATGAAGAAGGCCAATCGATCCGTCCCCAGTGCAAATATGATGTAATTCTGCTTTTTCCACGCGACAATTTATCTTCAGGCGGGGTGTAAGTTTATGACGGGAGAGTATACGGTAGGTAAAGTGATTTACATCCGCCAAGAAGAAATTCATGTCTCTCGTGCGAGCGCAAGACTGTTGTTGACATTATCTCCTTATTCGGATATTTTTACTTCCTATTGTCGCCACGTGACGGCGCATTCCCGACAAACGTTAACCGACTCCGTGGACATAATTTACAATGGAACGTCTGAGAGTTGAAGTGAAAATGATGATATTATTTCACTAGGGATTTGAGTGCACAAGAGGCCTGCTCATTGCAAAATGATTAAACGAGTGTGTGTGCGCGCGCGAGCGTATATCAGTGCCGAGTGCAAGGGAGGCGAGAATTTCGTGAAACTAAAATCCCAATTCATTTATATGAGCAATTTCGTACATTGAATCCCAAGATTCACTAGTTGATAAAATTGCAAAATGGACGACATCAAAAAGCTATAAACGCAAATTATCAAGAAACTATTTAGTATTATAATATGAATTTAAAAAATCTTCATTACTCCGAGGAGAATGCAAATTGTACGAACAAATTTACGTCCACTTGGCTTTGAAATACCTCGGGAAGCAAATGAATAATAAAGGCACGGTTTCGAAATATAAAAAAGTGTTGTCTCATTCCCAGTAAGACGATATTAATAAACGGCAAGTAATTTGTCGTTACTTAAATTCCATCATAAAAATAAACAATTCTACTATTCCTCTACCTCCTTTGCAAAATAAATAATAATATGCTGCGCTTCAACTTACATGTCTCCGAGGAAAGAATATCTTATACGCGCTTCTCACGTCCGAATGTCTATACGCGCGCGCGCGCACACACCCATATATACATATACATATATGTGTGTGCACGGCTATAAACTCATATAAACGTATGATTCTTAGACTTAATAATCCATGTATCGCGTCTTCTATCCTGCTTGTCTGCGCACACGAAACCATATTAGTACATCCCCTGAAAGCACGAGTGCTCGATGCTCAACATCTGGCATCGGATTAGTCGCGTGGAAATATGTCCGTAATTGCTGATTGGCGGAAGAAAATAAGTGCTACGTTTATTAAATGAAAAATTTTTTACGTCCACTCGAATTTTTATCTCCTTATGATTGGATATTGGGCCAATAAAAGATGAATAAATTATTAAGCTGTCGAGAAATATTTCATAAAATGTCCTATGCATACGCGTGTGTGTGTGTGTGCGTGCGTGTATTATTTACGCGAAACCATAAAAGGATCAATTAATTTCAAATTCAGATAGCACTATTCGACTTGTGCTCTTCTTCCTGAAATTCTAATGTTCCAATTATTATTGACTATTATTTACACCTTGAATGGTAACAGAATGGCCCATCGATAGTTATTATCATTGACAATTGACAACGTAAAATTGAGAATAAATTTCATAAATTGTTAAGAGCTTTTAAGTGAGATTGGGGCAATAAAATATTGAAATCTCTAGCCTTCATTGTTTACTGTTATGCAAATTACTCAAATGAAATTCTTGGAATTTCTGCAGCACTGGAACCTGAAATATCAAGTGACATAATCCCAACAGTTAATAGTTTTAAAGGATTAAGAATATTGTACTGCTAGCGTTACCTTTAATTCACATTTTTACCACATTTGCATGGAATTTTTTCTTTTATTCCAGTCTCTCGGATGCCCAGAACCTCATTCTACCATATAATATTTGCACAATCATTTTTCAAATCAAAACGACAAGGTAATCCGAAGCCATTACTTATGTATTAATATATTATTTATATATATAATCACAAGCATTAATATAATATTCAAATTTAAAAATGATTCTTCTCGCAATTTTTCGACACCATCGCTTCTTATTCATAACCTCTCTGCTTTATTAAAAATCATTCTTAATTATTCTTTATTTACATTCTGTAGCTTGAATAAGAAATGCTCACAACTTGATCTACATCACTTTCTCGGAAATCCTAGTTAGTGCTTCATTTTAATTTGCAGCCAATTTCAATAGCTCCACTCGAATAAATGAACTTGTAGACTCTTTGGCTGAGTAATATTTTTGACGATCAAAAGCGTCTGTTCGTATTTCAAGTTTAAGAAGCCGATTTTATCAGCTACCTTCGTACTCCTTAGGTTAAAGCTCGACATTTGTATCCTCATTGACCGTACCATGCTATTTGGCAAAAGTAATTCAAGATTCCAAAACGACCAACGCCAACGCGTACTTAGTATTTGCCAATAACCTCTGTATTCCACGTGCCATCGTGGCCCTTTCGATCGTAACACCACAACCCGTCATTAGACCCATATTAGCGAGAAATTGCTCGCTTTAATAATAATCAATTGCCCGAGGTGTCGAGGGCATTGCATTACGCGCTGGCCGTACGTGCGCATTAGATCATAACCGCTGTGGCGAGAAACACGAGAAAAAGCCGAGGCTCGCGCATTAAAAAGGCACTTCCTGTCCATTCGGTGTGATCCGCGTGATGGATGAAAACTAGACACGTCCAACTCCATTATTGGCTAATGCATCCACGTAAACTGCCGGCTTTGTCATTGCCAGCGACCATCATCCGCAAACTTCAATTGAGCGAATTATTTCAGGGACTCGTTTGCGAGTTATTCGCACGCTTCTTGCGCAATACCGCATCGGCCCTCCTTGTTTCGCACAATTGACAGCAATGCGCAATGTAAATTATGAATCATGAGAGCCTCTGCCACAATTGGCATTCGCCCTCACACACCGAAAGTTCCAAACGAAAGCTGATATTTCCCCACTGATCGAGCATTCCAAATAATCCTCCTTCATTCCAAAAACATCCGTTCCCAACCCATTCCCAAGCCCTTTCGCATCGCTATCAATATTACATTATTGCCATTCCTTAATCCTAAATCGTAATACCAACAGAATGCCAACAAATGCAGTAGTGCAGTAGTCGGCACGGGACCCCTCGAGTGTTAGTGTTAGTTGGCCTCGGCACTCCCTGTTATTACCAAAATAATTCGGGAGGGCCCACGCGGCTCTGAAACTCTACATTAGAACACTAATGTGGCGCGAGTGGCTAACATGAGGTTACGATATTGCGGTGCCCGCACGCACACGCATGCCCGCGCGTGTGGTCCCAGTGGACGGGGCGATTCGATAAACACGGGACGAATCCTGTAATTATTGTGCAACAAATTTGCAGCGTCACATCGTGTCCTGTATATTACCTCCTGGAAATTAACATCTTAATTGACTTAAAAATGAATACTTGATTATACACGGCTAGGCTGCCCTTTTATTTTTCCACTTCGCAATGGAGAGGGGATTTGTTTGGTTTTTTTTCTCTCTCTTTTTTTTTATTTTGTATGGCTTGGCAGTGCGCGCGCGCGATACAAGTTGTTTTGCGAGGGAAAAAGTAGTTGAGGTGTAATTTCATTTTATTAATAGAGAAGGTCGCACGAAGAATAATGATCGATGAGCTCGTTGCTTTTGTGGGTCTCGTGTTTGCAGTTATGGATAATAGACTCGGCATTATTATGTTTGCCCAGTGAATAATGTAATTTGTTATATGGCTACTTGCGGTACTTTCTTATGAGTTTCTGATAATATTATTGTGTCGGCTACTGCTGCTGCGAGCAATCGCTGCTTCCGTGAGAGTGAGAGGAAAAAAGTGCATGGAAATTTGTTCTTCAATGAAGTTGAGACGCGTTTTTCTTCGTATGGGCGTCGGATTGCCAAGTAATTGATATTATTTTCCAGGCAATTGCACTGCTCATTAGATTGTAAGAAGAGGCTAATGTTATTACCTACGTTGTATACTTTGAGGCGGTAATCAATCGAGTGACGCTCAAACGAATAAAAAAATCAATGTCAATACATAGGGGGATTGATGGATTAACTATGGGAGAACGTTAATCAACTATCATGTTACTTCTCTCTTGCTCTTACCGCGTAATATCCAGACACGCTCGTCCAGCAATTTCACATGCAAATTCACATATGCAGTTGCATTGTTAATACGCACATTTTCCGTGGATATTGAATTTTACAGTTAAGCTTCAAGATTCGCTACGATGTAACACCGACACTCTTTCCCATCAAGACAATCTTCCGCAATCTATTTTAATTATTAATACTACCGCGATCGCTAGTCATGATTCAACATTGCAAGTACCTTCCTTTAAATGCTTATGCCGAGAATATCTGCGTCTCCTTAGAATTAAATGCGCATGCGTATATAATACAAATTTTCAGCCTCAAGTGCACGTGTGCCCGACAAATTTATCCCCTTTAATTGCACCTGAGCTTTCGTTGTGCTTGAATGACAATTGCTGATGGGCGAACCGACCTAGTCTCTCAAGTTGTAAGCGTGTTGTTCCTCTATTTCAAATTACCATTATAGGACAGACGGGATTTCGTTTAGTTGAATCATAGAGAGAATGGTATTGCTTACTCTTTAACGTAAAGTTATTTTATTTATCCAAGTTCTGCGCTAATCGTCAGCAGCATCGAACTGTATAATGTTTAAATGTCGAATGTTGGTTGGTTTCAAATGTGAATTATAGCACTAAAGTTACTCTGTACTCGTGTGTAGTGACAATGTCGACTCTAAACTAGAATAGAACTACATTTCGAATTACGCCCTTTAATGAATACTCATTCGAACAAATAATAAGAAAAACATTGAGATTCGCTTGGAGATTTGCTGTGGGCATTGCAGACATTCGTATGGATTAGAGGCAATTTTCACGTATTTCAACATACAATTGTTAAATCATACAGACGATAATCAAATAATAAGTAAAGCAAAATCCAAATGAACGACGCTGACTGCCGCCACGTTAATCCATTGTTAATTTTGTTACAAAGCATTTGAAAATATTATTATAATAAGTGCTTTCCGAGTGGTCATTTCACATGTTCTTATCTGAAAAACAACGCAAGGAAAAAAGATTAAAATTTATATGTATTTTTATTATACAAGAATTATTGATAATCATAAGCAATGAAATATTGTCGCACGGTATAATTAAGTAAACTAAGTAAACTAAAGAAGTAATTTAAGTAAACTGGAAACTAAAACTAATAATAAACTTGAATTGGATATGTTTTTTTTTTTAATACTATACAAAAGTATTCATTGTCAGAAGAAATCCGTTTATGAGGAAATCCTCTTTTCACCTATAAGAGAGATTATTATCTACAATGACATACAATGATATTTTTCAAATGCCGTATATCCAGCTCACTCTCTATCATTATCTCATATCATTAAATGATATAATAAAATATTGGATTTCATGCCACTCGGTGATGGCACTGACGATAACGCAATTTTACCAGTAATTTTGCTATTCCCGTCCCCACTTCCTTACTCACAACTCATAACTCACAACTACATTATCATCACACACAAGGCTCTTTCAATTTTCCTCTCATTCTTTCTTTGCCACACTCTACACGACCCTACCTTCCCTCCCAAATGCCATTAGCAATCAAAATATGCAGAATCCTATGCTCTGCCGAGCCGTGCCCGCAGCCCCATCGATGATCCAATGAAATCATCATCATCCAACCCAAACCCACCAATACATCCACGCAATTACCCCGGCCTCCCTCAAATCCCTCAACATCATACTCTTCCCTCCCCCGACCCCCTTCCCATCCCAAACAGCCCATTGCTACCACTTGGAGTTGGACTTGGTTGATTGCCTTGCTCGCCGACTCCCGATGGCGCGTCTCGAAAAATCCTTCGCAGCCTCCTCGACGCGCGCCATTCCATGAAAATGCACCTCCGCTCCCTGAAAAAAATTACCGCGATCGTTCATCCCCCCATACCTCAAGAATCCCCTCAAGAATCGGCCCCCACCAACACCAAACGATCCACCTGCCCATCCATTATTCGCCATCGCGTCCCCCTCGCGAATAACTCACCCCCGCCGGGGCCGTACATGCGTCACATTACGTCGGCGCGTGTCGTGTACGCGAGAGTGGGACCGATGCACCCTATTGTGCAACGGCGGGCGCAATTATTTCTGCCACGTCTTTGTCAGCGGGGCCGTGCATATGCATATGGCGGCTCGGGCCGGCGGATTTGTCGTTTCCTGAGCGCGAGTGAAAGCGGCTGCTCGGGCGCAGCCTGCGTTGGGAAACATAAACGTGATTTGTTTCTGCGATTGACGATGATTTAAGCCGACGCTTTACATAATGAAAGCTGCATTGCACGTACGCGCGCGCATACGTGAGATTGATTTAGGGCGGCATTTTCGTGCGTTGCCGGCGACCTTTCGCCCGATCGGTGTGCCCGCGCGGAATTACCGCGAATGAAGACAATGGGGGCCGGAGTCAAATTTTAAAATGCAAAAATTTAATGCACGCATTGTTTGTTTTGTAATGCGTTTATCTGCGACGGCGGCAGTGGCGGCGGCGGCGGTGGCGGCCACGACGACTCTTTTTCCCTTGATAATAAAAGGCCATTTGGAGCGTACAATGGCGCGATTTCGCATTCGGCATGCGTGTGCGATCGCTGCATTTTATCGAGCGCATTTGACATCTCGTCGCTTCCTTAGGATCAAAGATTATAAGCCTCCTAGCTCTCTCGCGATAACGCCGACAAATTCAATATTCGCTCGCAACGGCCCCCGATTATTTAAAGCCGACGCTTATTTCACTAATTAGAAGGCCAATTGAGAGCGATGACGTTGCTAGGAAAAATGGATCGACGATATTATATTTATGAGATGCTGATTGCCTGCCTCATTGATTGTTTGAGTGTTTGGTGACATTTCGCCTGCGACTGGAGGACGCCTCGATCGTTATGTGGGACGGGAAGATCACGACTTGGCGAATCCATCAAGCCCCGATGATTATTAAGCTTTCTAATGGTAAACAAAGTTCACATCATCGCCACGTCCTCGTTATTCAATCGTCCAATACCTTTTAATATACAATTCGCACTTCAATTTGCACGAGATACACTTTGCATGCAGGCAGCTAAGCTCGGACTTTCGTCAAATCCATACTCCTGCCCGTTATTGCTTTCCTCGTTAAATCATCGTGGATGTGGAACGTGTCAGGTTTGCACACCAGTTATGCGTTCCGGAATCTCTGAGATTGTTCGTAAAGTGGGAAATTGATTTGTTACATAGTTAAATCCCAAGCGAAAATAGCACCAAGCTCCCGCTATATAATTTATAAGCTATATGCAAGAAATTATAATCTCAAAGACTTTACCGTTTCTCGCTCGCAACCTTTGACCGTCGCTCACAAAATCCACAAAATCCAACGATAACAATGACTAATAAGAATAATAACGAGTAATAATTCACTCGTTTCAACGAGCTTTTGATAGATATGGGCGGCCAAGTGTGCAAGCTAGAACGAACAAATTAATGCCAAACAAGCGGAAAGAGACGCTCAACGCGACGCTGCCCAACCAACAAACAACGCCACCCACACCTCCAACCATCTAATTCGGGAATTCAATTCAACTCCAAAATCCAAAAAGCCTGCCTATTCCATCAAATCGCGGACGCACTGCAAACAACTGCTCGATCGATGCATCAAGCCACTCTAATAAAGGACATCGGTCGAGAGTACGAGAAAGAAGAGAGCGCAAATAATATGCACAAGAGCAAGCCGGTTCAATTACCTCTCTCGCAACTCTCATTAAGTATTCAGTTGCTTCACCGCTGGCTCACGGGCGCCCCTGCCTCCCTTACGAGAAACAAGAAAAAAAAGAGAGAGAAAAAACGCTCGGCATAAAAGCATTACGCAGCCCATCTTATAGAATCTACGACAAACGCCACACCGATAAATGCAAGAATAAAAGAGGCAAAGATACGCCAGGCGGGGCCTCCCAATTACCGCGTAATTCTCATTTTCGACGATGCCCTCCTCTTCGGCGCATCTCCCGCTCCACCCTCCCCCGCTCCACCCCGCTCCACCGCCCCCCGCCCAATTCGCCGGCGGACGTCGCGCGACGCCAACGATCGCCGAGGCGGATTAGCCCGTTTCCAAGATGAGTGATTTCATCTCTCGCGGGTCCCTTTGGACTCAATTCCAGCTGCCAGCTGCATTGCCGAGAGTGCGTGCACCTCCTTTGATCCAATCATCTGGCGACTACCTGCGCGAGCGGCTTGTTATGTCGCGCTCGGCTGCCGCCTCCTGACGTTTCAATGCTGCCTGCCGAACCTCCGGGCTCACCTCCTCCGAGCTCATCTCCTCCGAGCTCACCTCATCCGAGCTCATCTCCTCCGAGCTCACCTCCTCCGAGCTCATCTCCTCCGAGCTCACCTCCGAGCTCACCTCCGCACCTCCTCCCGAGAGATGCGCGTTAAAATTGTTTTCTAAGTAGCCGCCGCGCGGTGATGGATTTTCGATTTTGGCGGCTCCCCGGGGGATATGCCGGCTTTCGCTTCTTTCGTTGCTTTTCTTTCTTCCCGGTGCGCTCGGCTGCGCTGCTGGCGCCACCTTTTTTCAGCGCGGCGCTTATGGCCATCGAGGTGGAGCGTCGAGTATCGGGGAGGGCGCGCACGCGCAAGCGCATTGCTATTATTTGGTTTGGCCCGGCGAGGATTAATGGGTCCGAATGTTTCGGGCGAAGAAGGACGAGAGGGGGGGGGGAGGAGTTTGTTGCGAGAGGCAATTAAACGAGAGAGGCTGAGGTAGAATTTCGCTTTGAAATTTGAAAATGGCGCTATAATAATGATTAGCGCCGGCTACATGCCGAGCGTTCGATCCAATTGCATTTAATTAAGCGCTCGATTAAGGCTGCTAACTTAACTGTCAAGTGCCACGGGTCGGGAAGGGACTAGAGGTGTCCTTGTTAATCCAAACTTTCTCATGGATCATAAGGATATCCTCGTTCCGTGGTATTATGGGCGAGACCACCCGATCGCTCTCTCCTCGTCGCTTCCTATATTTGTCAAAGTGCGCAGTTCCACGAAGGGGAGTTGGAGGACGAGGTGAAGGTTATGCTGGTTGAGAGTGTGTGAGGTGGAACGGTGATCGAGCAAAGTCAATGTGAGGCAAATTTGACGAGATTTTGGTGGCGATTGTTGGCGAATGATCTATTTATTTATTCGTGGCAACTGAAACCTCAATAGTCTTCCTCTCTCGATCCCAGCACGTGGTTAAGTAACTCGGTTTATTTATGCGTTTGGCTATTCATTTTCCCGCGGTATATGCAATTATTAGGGAACAGGATTTTTGAACCGGTATTTCAAAAACTTTGCCAACTTGAATTTCCGCCATTTCCGCACCATAATTACATAAGTATTGTTATCTTTATTGGTTTTTTTATTGCTCCTAAATGGAAATTGCATTTAAATGTTAATATTTATAGGCCTACTTTGCCAGTATATTACGAATTTTATTGCTAAGAAAGAATAAATTCAACAACAACAACAACAACGACAACGACGACGACGACGACGACGACTACGACAATAACGGTAATAGTACTAGGAATAATAATAACAGCAATACCGATACTAACAATAATAACAATAATATAAATGTAATATATTTTAACCGCCTTATAAGCTCAAGTTGCTCAAGCCGCCAAATTACATTGTAAATAATTAAATAATTGTAAGTAATGTGAGAACAATCATGAGGCAATCGACTCGTGAGATTTTCTGTGCGATTTATACTTTAAAGACACACCCTACACTCTTCCAAATTCCCCACGATATCAATAGTAATAGTAATAATAATAATAATAGTAATGGTCTTTCAGTCATTGGGACATGTACTTTCCTACCAGATCCCAACATCTGTTCCAGCGTGCGCTGTGTATGTATATATTAAGAGGCTCCGATATAAAAGAAAGAAAGAAGCCGAAGGAATCGGCAAGCGCAAAAGAAAAACGAGCGTCAAACTCAATTCTGTCAATGAACAATTGCACCCGCAGCTCATTAATTCTTCCTTATTAATCTCTGCCCTTACCATCGTGCGTTCGAGTCGGCCAACTTCTTCACGCACATATAATGAAATAAGAGTCCAAGTAATGGAGGAGGGGATTGAGGAGGGGATTGAGAAGGGCGAGGGGAGTAATAATTAAGGGAAATAAGGAGCGAAGCATTGAGGCAAAAGACGAGGAGTTATCAAACGGAGGAAGGCGAGCGACCGTTAGCAATGCGATCGAGAGGATTTTTATTCGGACAGCTGCTTAAGCGCCGCCGCCTACCAATTTCGTCTTAATTACCTCGCATATGCAGATATGGCAGTGAGCACTCGCGTTAAAAGTTCCGGGTCAATTGCTCTTGGCTTCTTTTTATCGCCGGCAATTCAGCATCGGCACATGAGTTACTGCCATTGCACTCGCAATTATAATGGCGTTAATTAAACGTAGCCAAGAGCCTCTCTTCCCTCCTCGCTGGCTCATCGACATCCAGAGATTATATCGACTGTTTATAGTGCAACTGGCACGATAATTACTCATGCCGGGGATCTAGAAAAAAATTTGGGCCACATCGATGTAATCAATTTGTGGGCATTTTTTCGTGGGCCCAATGACTTCATTAACTCTGATGAATGGAGAGCTGCGTTTGAGCAGAGTATTTATCTACTTTTGATGACCTTCGGGAGTGAATAAGCTCGGGCCCAATCAATAAGCTAACGATCGATTAATTACATTACGATAATCATTAATTACATTGCATTACATTACGATAATCCCACTGCCTATATGGGATTTTTCTACCCAACAAGTAATTGAATGCAATTAGAGAATGAAATGACAATACTCAAGTTTACATAAAAATAAAGGCGCGCAAGGTCAGATGAATCTATAATGTATTTACCTTCACTATACAAAAATATTGAAAATTCTATTACATTGTACTATATTATAGGCCAAGACTTTATAATATTATATTAAATTCAATATTATTTTCCACTCTTTAAACAAACATTTCCTCTTGACATTTTTAGTCATTTAATTTTATTAACAAAAACAATAGAAATGAAACCAAACTTGTTATTTTTTCAATTGACTACGTGAGAAATTCATAAGACACTTTTACGAAATTATTCTTCTGGATATTTCGTTAATTTTTATGATTTATGGGTCTGTTGAATTTATGAATATTTTTATTTTAGAACGTCCGTAGCTGGAGAATTGCGTAAAAGTTGCACAAATTAAAAAACTCGATCAACTAATAATTCTTAATGCGCTTTCATTAATCTTTCAAACCCAAATTCTTAACATTTTGCGAGTTTTAATATTCCTTAAGATTAGATGATCTGCCAGTTTTCAACTTGGTTTTTTCTCATTCACATTTCAGCACTTTCAGGTACATCCATAAATATGTCAATTGCCTTCTTTAATTCTCGCATAATAATGTTTAACTATGAAGCCGTAATGTTGCGATAAATTATTTCTTGTACAAAACTGCCTCTAAAGAATTTGTTTATCATCCGATCATTGTACGGTTTATCTATTAAAATTGTATGGTTTATTTATTAAAAGTCGTATTTAAATTTAAGACAAAAAGTCCTTCAACAACTCTACGAACACGCTCTGTTTCATTATTATTATTATTATTATTACGATTTTATCTGAATTACATACTTTATTTCGCACCTCAAAAGACGTGTGCACAGATATTTAAGAAAAGCATAACCGCCGACGTGACATTAGCTTTACAATTATATTTATTTGTAAATGTGTGTTTGAACGTAAAGGCTGGAAATGTTTAATGCCCAGTGTCTTCTTGTAACCGCCAGTTACTAAATAAATGTGCTAATTAAACTTATTTAACATTATGCAACACAATCATGCACACAAGATTATCCCAATGTGATTGGATTCCAAGTGAGAAGGCCGCCAAGGTTCGCTGGCAGCCCTTATTACTCAATATTTTTTCTACTTTTATGCGCTAGCATGCTCATATGCTCAATAATACTTTCCGTTAATAAGCTATTTCTTTCTTTATTCAATGCATTTCTAATCGACTGTGCGCTTGCTCTCATAAAATTGATATGTTAATTAAATTCGACGCTAACATACTGCCGAGGATTTATTGTCAGAAATGGGATAATTGCAGATTAAATGAAGATCATAATACACATAACCGAGGAGCATGTTGCCGACGATTTATGAGTCATATTGTCCTTCCTATAAATATAATATAAAATAATATAAAATACTGCATAGGCAGGCTCATAACATGAAGCAACAAGTGGAATTGATTCGTAAGAATGATGACAAAACAGACGGAGATATTCATCTCTCTCAACAAATATTGCCAACATAAATAATTACTCTTAATTTGACATAAATGACGCGCGCATCTATTGTCTCTATTGTGATTTGTGCAATAGATTTTAAAAGGCACATTAAAAACTTTTATTAATTCGACTCGTTTTTTTGGTTTAATGGAAAAATATTTTGAATTTTATGGATTTTTTGTTGGGAAAAGTTACTTGACTCTTACCTCTAGTGGAGTATTTTTTTTGTTAACTTTACGATGAATAATGTAATCTTTGCATTACAAGCATTGGATGTTAACGTTAATGGATTTTAAAAATATTTTTATTCTTAAACTAACGATGCCCTACCGTAAAGTATATCTTAACTTGTAGAATTGCGAAAATATGGACGAATTCAGGCACAGTTAGACCGATCCAAAGCTTCCATTAAATCTGACAAAATGGAACATTAATGCTGGATGAAAAAAAATCAACAACAACAACAACAACGCATTCAATATCACACCAACATAAGCTGTAATCACATTGGTTTCACAACTGTCAATTGACCTACATATCCCTACTCACCCGAAAAAACTTTTCCTCTTAATTCCCTAATTCTTTTCCAATACATTCGTTTCACGTGCAATTATCCGGTTTCATTTCCCGGTACAACTTAACAGTGTCTCACCTCAACTTAATTTCATATAATTTATATCTCAACATAATGGGCTCCTAACATGAAACAACTTGCGCTCGCTCGTTGATATCAGTACGAATATAATCGGCGAGGCCGGAGAGAAAAAAGGGCCGCAATAACTTTCAATTCCCCACTTGGCGGACAAAAACTTTAATTAAGCCTCATACGATAAATTTCCTCGGCAAATGAAGGCGCGCGCACTCGACGCGCTCGCAACCAACGCTACCGATATTAATCTCCACGCGCACGCGCGCACGCACCCGCCCCGGCGCACACGCACGCACACTGACGTAACACCGCCTCGTCCTTCCTCCCGCCGCCGCCGCCGCCACCACCCACCAACGAAGCCTCCGTCCCCATGAGAAACTGCGAGGCCAGAATGAAAACTGTCCTCTCCCATCCGCACATTAATAAAAGCGAGCGCGCCGAGCATAAGAGAAGCGCCGCCAAATCCACATCTCGCCCCGCGAAAATGCGCGACGAGCCCCGCCCCCTCGCCCCATGTCGCTTCTCCTCACATTTTCATCAAAGAGGTCTACGTGCGCTCTCATATTGCCGAGCCGAGAGCTTCGCGTGCCCTCATATCGGCTTCAGTTATATCATTCAGCCAGCAAGTATCGCGACTCCTACTGTTCGCGAAATCGCGGCGGTTCCCTTGATCCCTCCAGCCGCTTTTCCATTTTCTCTTCGCGTGTGCGTGCGCCGCCTCTTTTCTAGCGCTCGACGTCTTCGACTCGCCACTGCCTATCTTTCTTAATCGTTTCTATTATTCATTGCAATGGGCGTTGAAGCGCTACTGCGATGCTCTTCGAAGAATTTCTCCGGCCCAGGTCCCTCATAATAATCGCAACGTCAACAACAACAACAACAACAACAACGACGACGACGACAACGTAATATCACGATCGAGAGATTTCCCGTCTTTTCCGTGCTCCCAGGCATTTTTATTGAATAATAAATCCCAATCAAATGCTTACACAATTATCGACAAATTATGTAGAATAATCTAATCTTTCACCTTGAATGTATCATTGTGTTTGCCAAAAAAAAAACTTTTATATATATATTCTCCCAATTTAGCCGACAAAATTGTACATTAAAAAGTCAATTAAAGCAAAGTCCCAAGTTAATTATATTTATGCGAGTTGCAAATAAAATAAATAAGAAACATTATTCGTCGGTCTTACGCTTACTCAGTCATCGTTATTTCCCTGCCCAATTCATTGCCTTTGCCTTTCGTACGAAGCACAAGCACATTAACGCTTATACGCCTATAACATTTGTTGTCTATGTGCTTCGATATAACCTATTTAGACATTCAATAATTAAACGCGTGCGCAACCACTTTTTCGCCACCAACTCGCAGTTAAAAAGACATTCGCCAACTCGATGAAATAGCCTGGCGAAAATTTACTTTGCAGCAAAGTGTCGAGCGAGCCAACAACAAACAACTGAAAATGCCGAGAATTCTATTGTCAGTCACGCAATAAACGAATCAATTAGAATGTTGAATTGCTCGTTTTGTCAGCAAAAACCGCGGCAATTGGAATATAAAAGAGATGGCTTCCGCGCGTCAAGAGGAGGAGTTGGAAAAAAGGATCACGTGGGTTATGACTCGCTCTACAATTAAGATTGCACATATAAAATTCTATTGTTGTGTGAAATAATACGTGGGGTGCGATAGTCGTGTGCTGAAGAAAATTGGAGCGTGCAGTTCATTAAACTGTTTAATTAAAATTGATGCGGATAAATAAGACTTTCAATAGCATATTATGCGGATGCGTGTATCTTTTGGTTGAAAAATCTTTGACGAGCCTTGCAAACGACTGTGACGTTTCTCATTAGAATCGACGTTAGAATTTCGCACTTTTCATATGAAAAATTGTGCATTTTGATCAATTTCTTCGATAATACGCGGATCCCATGATTTTATCATTCGCTACGTCAGATTATTAATCATTGTGTCTTATAGTTGTAGTAATATAAGTAATGAGAAACTTTATTCTTTACTTTTAAATTTCAATTGATAACGCCTCGATTTATTAGATAGAATTAATTAATACTTGCAATAGTAATAATAATAATAATGATTTTCATAATATTTCAATGAAATTGTTGATTTCCTCAAATATTCATCAATGTACAATCGAAATCATTCGTAAATTCGCATTTAATCATGACCGATGAACCACAAGTCTTTATATCATAATACTTTCATTATAAAGTAACTATGGTAAACAAAATTTCGCAATTCAATGTATAAAAGTATTATTATCATTCCGAGAATTTTATTGAAAAAGTGACGACTTGCGCGCATAAAATTCCATAAAATAAACACCAATAGCTCATGAATAATATGATGGTTTTTTCTTCTGTTAACTATTGTAATCTATTATAAACTATTATACCATATTCCATTGGGTAGAAAAACACGTAGGAATAAATTATTTAACGAGTTATTTACATTTTGCTCAATTCAATAAACTTCTTTTGTACTCGAGGACCATTAATTCGCAACTCGTAAAGTACAAGATTCTGATTTACGATAATCTTTTGTTGCTAAAATTGCCAAAATTTTTGTTTAAAAAAAAAAGTTTTCAATTTAATGCTCGATATTGCAGGGATTTTATCGTCACTGTCTCCTAAATAACAGTTTTATCATTTCTCTCAATGACAAAGAGGGTGCGACACATTCTTTATTATGCAACCTGCGCTAATGCAATTACTTTCTAAAATGGATAAACTTCACGTCGACTTGTTTGTTTAACAATAAATTTATTAGAATCTTGATTCTCGATTAATAATTCTGCAACATTGTTCTGCTTTTTTTTCTTCTTCCACCTCCATAGTGTAATATATAATAATGCAATATAATCGATCTTTAACTACGTATTATTTGTCTTTGAGTTGCATAAAGCTGCTGCGAACTCAATATCAACCAATTCACAATAGTATTTTCAATTTACGCAAGTCACACACATCCACCCACAAGCATTACACACTACATTTGCAAGCGCACGGGGAAAAAATTGGGGGAAAAAATTGGGTGGAAAAAATTGGGGGAAAAATTGGGGAAAAAATTGGGGGAAAAAATTGGGGAAAAAATTGGGGAAAAAATTGGGGGGAAAAATTGGGGGGAAAAATTGGGGAAAAAATTGGGTGGAACGAACGAGTCGATTAAAAATTGGGAAAAAATTGGGGAAAAAATTGGGGGGAAAAATTGGGGGGAAAAATTGGGTGGAACGAGCGAGTCGATTATAAAAAGAGCAAAGCTGAAACAAAATTCAGAGTTCATTGAACCTTGACAGCACATCGGAGTAGCGAAATCGAAGTTTATCGCTCGACGAAAAGTTCAACCCAAGTTTCCTTCCGTAAACATCGGCTCGCGCGTCGATTGCGAAAATAGATGACGCACACAAGCTTAACGAGGCGCGTCCGTGGAGTGCTCGCATCTTTTCTATTTTAGAGTGCGGAATAATTGCAGAGAGCCGCTCCATTTGCAGACTGGCGAGGGTCGGTGGGGGGGGGGGGCATTGAAGCGCTGTTACTTTGTTTTCACGTTTTCGTATTCACGTGGAGTGCTCGTCTTGGCTTTATTGGGACTGCCGGTGGGGTAATTTTGATTTCGAGCAGTTTTTTATTTAGAGGCGATCGGAAAAAAGATCTGGCGATGAAAAGAGCCTGTCGCCTCACTTCACTCGCGACGTTGGAAAAATAAGAGTTGCAGCTCGTGCTTGTTTTTTAGAATTATTTTTAGGACTGCGAATGGAGGGTGAAGCGTTGGGCTTTGGATGATGTCTGCTGCCATTTTTCGCCGAATTCATTCGGTATTGATGCGATGGGTTAGGAAATACATTTTTCAACGGATAATTATGGGTGAAAATGTTTGATTGCTTGGCTTGGTAAATCGAGCCTTAGGTATTCGATAAAAGGCGAGGTTTACTGTAAAAGGAGCATTGAAGTAAATTAATCTCATTTATTATACAAAATTAAGCATCGAATGAGACAGTTACGCTTTTATTGTTTTGTTTCTTTTGTTTAAGAAGCCGAGGCAATTTATGTAGTAACGAATTTCTTTAGAATGTACTCGCGTGTCGCTTTAAGCTTTTATAAGGATTTATAAATAGAGTCGCTGCAATCTATCCTTTTCTAATAAGAATTCATTGGGAGTAAAGAACAAACTACCACTGAATTGCCCATCAATGGGCATTTGCAAAAGTATGCCAATCCCCGATGAAACTAAAGTCTTAATTGCTCGTTTAATTGACAGTTTAAGACACCGAGCCACACCAATGGCCCACCAATACCTACAACCAACCCTCACTCACCAACCGCAACACAAGAACTTTCAACATCCTAAACTACATTACGTAATATAGCACCCCTTTGTCCCATAATACACGAGCTCTCTGCCCCGCCACACACGACCAACAATTCGCCAAAATACGAATAAAATGATAAATACGTAGGCAGACCTCGAGCCCATATTACTTTAAATGCCGCGCATAAAAAATTATCTCCACTTGGTACCTTTGCCCTTGCATTATTAATGCGCGAGGTCAATAGAGCCGGCCAGTCGAAATTTATCGATGCAAAGCAAACTCCCGCCAATGCCACTCTTCCCATACAAATCACCATAATCCACATTCTCAAGCCCAGCGTCGTCCAGCGCATCTCCACTTTGGCTGGCAGTACGCGAGCAGAATGACCTCTAATCTCCAGAAAATAAGAGAACTCGGAAGAAAAGTCGAGGCACACCCTCCTTTACTCGCCTCCACTCCCATTACATTATCTCTCCCTCCCCCTTCCTTAGCCGGCTATTCGGCGCAGGCGTCGTGCCGTTGCTCCTCGCTTCCGTTTCACGCGGCGACTCGGCGACCGGCATCGCAACTCCAGCCCCACGTCACTTGGCACTGAACGCATCGAGGAAGTTGGCCGTCCCGCACTCCCATTGTTTGCTAATATGGCAGGGAGCCTCTCTTCCCATGTCCCCGCACTAGTCCTCGTCCCTGCCAATCCAAATGTCCTTCCGATAAATGTCTAATCGGCGTCGTTGCACACCTGGACGAACTCGGGCTCCTTGGAAGCTGTTGCCCGAAAAACTTGCGCTCAATAGGATGGCAATGAGTGACTGTGGCGTTCGAGTCGCTCGAGGCGGTTATTGGCAATGGTCACGTAATTATAAATTGTGGGAAAAAGTAGTGGGTTGTGTGCTCGAAAGCAATATATTGTTGTTGGACTTGACAATAGAACTGTACTATCCACTTTATTGATGAAGATTGCGGTATTTTGTGGTACGAATGTAAATTACACGAAATTTATCGGCTTTATTAGGCGCAATTGTTAAATTTACGATACTCTCCGTAATAATAGCATTTTCAATTATCGATCGTTGTGGCTGAGAGGCAAGTGCCTGAACGGCCAAACATAGTCAGAATTCTACGAGATTCGAGTAAAGACGAGCAGTGCACGATGGTTGTACCAAATTTAACGGTTGTTTTCACTTGAATTTTGCTTTAAAGTCCACGCGTGCAATGAACAACAACAAGTAGCTCGACAACAAACTCCCTCAACGAAATGCGGAAAATTTGGTTACGCTTAAATGGCACACTACCGAGTAGTTTTATCTCGGCAATGAGGACTTTCTCGCGTGGCTTGCTACTTGGCCGTGGGAAATTGTATCATTTAATAGTCTGGGCGCACGCGTCACCTGCCTCGGTCATATCAAGCGCGCGCGCACACACACAGAGAGAGCGTTGTATCTGGAAAATTAGTTGCAAGTTTTTCGCCTCTCCATGGCCAGCGCAAGATCCCATACTTCCCACGCAAGTGAACCTCGCGCATGTTGATTTCATCTGGTTTCTCATTGCATTGAATTTGAAACGAGGAACGGTTCTTTGGGGAATTGAAATTTTAATTATTTAGCAAGTGTGCGCTCGCGGCCCCGCAATCCAATTCAATTGCTCTATTTTGTTCTAAATACTAAGTGGAATACAACTGCTATTAATATTTATTTGCTGCCTGTATTTGTGCGTGAGGCTTCTGAAATGTCACTTACCCGAGCTCCTTTTAATCAACGCGGCGTAGAAAGCCTGACGCGTATAACCGCGCGATAGACATTTTTGCGAGTGGCGCTGAATTTGCTTCGAAATAAATTAAATCTCTTACATTTAGAAATAAGGATAAATAAGGCTTACATCAAAAGGCGGCCCTCTCACAATAATTACAATTTCCCTCCCGACGTAATTTAATAACTGGCCGTTGACATTTATCGCGATGTCTGCTAACTTTATAAAATCGAGCGGCAATGCTTTTTCATATTCATACGAAAAGTCTCCGTTCGATTAAGACCTTACAATATAAATCACTTTAAATTTAGAAAGTCGATTAATGAGCTTTTAATCCGATCTAATTTAGATGAAATACATTGAACGTCGCGCTTTATTATTATTTGGCAGGGAAAATTTTGTTTCCCCCTCCCTCCGACCGTAACACTTGCTCGCCGCGTATAAAGTAATTTCCGACGACAAAATATGACTGATGTGCGCCTTCAATGTAAATAATGCAAACTCCTTATTAATTCACGATAAACTAAACAGTTGGCAAAAGAGGTGCCCGATAAGCGATACCAAGAAATTTCTCATTCGCATTGGCATTGCAAAAAGAGGCTGATTTTCAAATTATATCCCGACACTCCCAACAAATGAAAAACATTGGAACATGTGATTTAGTTGCCACGCTAATCTGATTATCCTCAAATAGACGCTCAATCTATACAGAAGACTACACGACACTTTGTCACAGCTCTTGAACTTTAAGACTTAACTTTAATTTAATTGCTCCCATAGATTGTCAATATCACAGTATCAGCATTATAAACTAGCGGCACTAACCACGGCAATTAATACTACCTTGGCGCTACAATTGTTAATAATGATAATGATTATTGAAGTGTGCGCACGCACTCGACTCCAATCCCTCCTCAATTGCAATACATTTAAAGGCCTCGAACAATATAGTCGTGTGCATTATTTACCCAAGCTGCGTGCAATTGATTTTTTTTGTTCTAGTCCTAAAGAAAAATCAAGCGACGCACACGCACTTTATCCTCTTTGTTAATTCAGTCATTCCATTTCACAGACTTTCTCTAAAGCTGCTCCTCCATTGAAATGATTTTTCCACAGACTTACGGAGCATCTGCACCAAGGATAGAAGACTAGATTAGATGTATTGCAAGATGCAAATGAACGAGGAGTACGTGCGAACGTGTGCGCGCGCGCACACACACGCGCGCGTTAAAGTGCATACATAATGCCGGGAGTACGGTGTTTTGTACTAAAAAAAATTCCTCATCTTGGACTTTGATCTTGACGTCCGTTGTTTTTGATTGGAGAAACTCTTGGACTACAACTTTCAGATCTCTTTCGCTCTCTCTCTCTCTCTCTCGGTTTATTAACGAAACTTTTATTAATGGACTGAAAAATGGAAACTTAGATAATATTAAATGTATTTAGCAATTAAAGTTTCAAATGGGAGTTTTATAGCGATTAGAGAGCTCCTTAAGAATTATAAACGGCCATTTTACTTTTTCTAATCGGCTTAATCCACGGCCTTAATAATCGAATAAATAAAATGTTATATAATTACATCATCTTTGACAACATAAATCGAGGAATTATTTTCAAGTCATCTAAATATTAAGATTTTTCTCGCACGTAATATAGATCGCCGGGATAAATCTTTCATTTGTATTTAATTTCTTTCTTAATATTATTATGAATTTATTATAACTAGTCGGCATTACTTTTATGCGCTCACTTTTTTCCCTTTACACTTGTATCTTAAGCTCCAATGATTTTTATTGCCTTTACTTGTAAGTAAATACTTGCATAATATAATTTATAATTAGGGGAAGGTAGAATAGCGTAGCCAATATATATTTATATATACACGTGGATTTTATAAATATTTTGTACTTTGTCAAGCGCGAAGAGGCCAAGAGTATTTATAATAGGTAACACGTTCTGAAAATGCTAAATCGTTGGCGAATATTTTATTTCTTTTCGTCTTTAAGCTTATTCGCATCATACAGGATTCGAAAGATGAATTCTAAAGTGTCTCGTCTTTTCTTTTACCATCGCATCTCATTACGATCGCAATAAATTATCAAAATGACTAATCTTACACATTGTATTGGGATCCCTTTGATTGCGATGAATTATCGAGGCATCTGCTCTCTCTGCGAAAATATCGCAAAATATTATATCTTTAAATTTAATTGACCTTCGATGGGTCGCTTATTTTGTTTTCCAATGGCGAGTTTTCTCAAATAAAAATCCCCCGGATTCTGCCTGTCATAGCGAAAGGCATTAAGGACGTGAGATGTTTTCGAAGACGACATTGCTGGTGGTTGAAACGGCACAAGAAAAGACGATTTGCAAAATTTACGAGTCGCGCGTGTGTGTGTATTATACGCAAAGAAAATAGTACCGACCGGCACCTGATAAATTGAATAAAATTTCACGTTACGTATTGTTAAATTAACCCAGCGAAACGTTCATTCCGCATAATAATAATAAAGAATAGAAACATTAAAAGGCGATTTATGCGAGCTTGGCTTCAACTACTATTCGTGTAATGTATGTAGATTAAGGTCACAATAAAATGCGCAAAATTTTCATCTTTCTACGAGCGTGGACGCACAATAAGAGCTTGCAAATTATGCGTAACGATGACAAATTATTCGAGAGACAAATTCGAGTTGAGAGCGATTTTTTAACCAAACCCCTATGCCTTTTGCATTAATTTCTAGATTCAGATGTGAAAAAAACCGTAATTTATATTTCAGAAATTTGTTTTGTATTTATTTTACATTAATGCACGCACAAGCACACACACATATATATATGTGCACAGCTCACTTCTAACTTTATTTTGTATTAGCATAATTATGATAAATCTGTTCAAGTATAAAAAGTATTACGCACCGCAATCGGAATATTATAATCAAAATCAACATTGAGTGGCTCACAGAGGACTTTCTACAGATAAATAAAGATCAAATCGTTTATCATCGCGGCTTATTCGAAATCAGCAATACAATGAGACTTAAAAATGCACGCGAGCAAAGAAAGGCTAATAAAATGCCGAAGAAAGTACAAAATCGATGAATCAAGCAATAACGAATTGATCTCGGAGCGCTAAGGCCGAGCGAGCGAGCAAACCCAGCCAAAGAAAGATATTTGTCAACAAAATGTTGTCGACACGAGAGGAATTCCAAAGGATTCATCACGGCCAAAAACGAGTTTTGCAAAACAAAAGTACAAAAACTACGAGGACTCGAAGATCAATAGCGAGGCACAAGAAAGGGTTTGCGGCGGTGGGGTGGGGGGTGAGGGGAGGGCGGTGGGATGGGGGGATGGGGAAGGCGGAGAAGAAGAAAAAGGGAGAATGGCCAGAGAGGCGGCGCGGTATCCTTCGCGAGGCCCATTTCCATTTCATTCATGAGCTCTGCGCAACCGCGGCCATTGATAACGAGCCCAACGCACCCATGCGCGTACGTGCTCGTGCGCATTTTATTTCCCCGTGGCGGACGTCTGCGCCGCGCGGGCCTCAAATTATGCATACAAACGCCAAAAGACGAATGAGCGAAAAGCGGGGCGCGCGACTCGATTCACGAGGCCCACTTCCTCCCGCCCCCGCCCCCCGCCCCCACCCCCCCGGCTCCGCCGTCACAGACCGACGATTTTCTTATTATCCGCCTTTTTCTCATTCCCCGAAGCTTCCTCGGCTTCGCCTTTTATCACTTAACATCGCGTCGGTTTATCAAAAGTTGAGCGCGAATTATGCGCAGAGCGCATCCGGCGGGGCTCTTGATAAATATGCGCCGTGTGCTTAAGCTGATTTATTGGGAAGGTCGCTTTGTAGGAATCAACATGTGAGTTACCATGTAAGGTCCAAAGTAACAGTTTTTCTTGCCGCTAAAGATATTTCAAGGCAATTTGATGCGAAAGTTATTGGTTCATTAATGAGAGAAAGATGAATTGTGCCGGGGCTCGTTGACTACTATTCATTACTTTTAAAACGGCGACGATGATACGCCCTATTATTCTTTCACCAAATCTTTGCAAAATAATAAAATAACTCGACCCAGCAATAAAGAGCTCGATATTTGAGATCCAATAGGCCGGCCTAATGCTTCGAGCGAGCATTGACACTTTTAATCGCTTAATAGAGGCCAGCGAAATGCACTCGAGCCTCCTCATATCGAGTCCCGGATAACCTTACGATCCTTCAATAATCCAACTTGCGATTAATAAATCGCCACGCACGCTGCTGTCGACAATATACAAATGATACCCGCATTCGCCATTCGCTTCGCTCGAGCAACGGGAGCACCTGCTAATTTATTACCACCAGCAAGTGTCCTGGTGCACTGCGAAGCACCCTGGCCACAGGATGATGTGGCAGTATGGAACGCCGCCGTCTTATGATCTCATCCGAAGATGGCCAACTCTCTTCCCTCTCCAATTCCTGCGCAGCCGCGCATGTGTGACACGAGTCTCTAATAAGCTGCTCCTCAGCAAAAAGCACGAGCGCAAGCTCATAAATCCACATTGACCTTGCTCAATCAAAAATGCGCGCGAGTCTTCCTCCCAAAATGCCGCCCATCCCCCGTCCGTCCCTTCCCCCACCATACTCCCGTTCGGGCAAACAGGACGACATGGAGTGCGAGTGTCGCAGGATGCAGAAGCTCATGGCTATAATCGGAGTGAGACTTCCAGGCCGCGCAATCCCTCCTTTATATTAAATTATTATTTGTTATTGTTGGGGAGATGGGCGATGGGAGGGCAGAGAGGCCGGGTGGGGAGGAGGAGGTGGCTCGGGCTCCTGGACCTCGACGTCACGTAGCCCCGGCCTCTAATGCTACCTTGTCAGAGGCCTCGGGAGGGGTGGCGAGGGGGTGGTGGGAGTGAACCAGCTCGGTGAATTGAAGCCTGTCTCGCTCGGCACTGCACTTTGGAGTGGATTCTTTTATTGGAGTCGTATTTTTTATGCTTAATTACGACCTGCTACCGCCCGTGAGAAATGCATTCCGCGCGGGGAATTCTTCGGTAGCATCCGGCTTAAGCTCGCTGAATTTACTATCTATTAGCTTGTGTATGTGTGCGCGCGCGCGCGTGTGTGCGTATGTGTGGAGGATATTAGTTGCTCGGGATGATTTATTTTCGTTTTCGTGGTGGAATGCGAATGACGCTAAATGTTGATGCGAAGAGGAGCTTTGGCTTTGGATCTGGAGGAGTCGGTGCATTGGAGGATTTGCGGTTCGAGCGAGGCATTGGAGCGCGAAATTTCAGCGCAGTGAGTGCAAAGAGTATCGATTTATAAAATATTATTGGCGCAGGCAACGACTTCATTTCAGTTCAACGGTACGTGACGTAATATAAGCATGCGGGGATGGTTTATGCGTGAGAGCAATTATTGTTGGCAGTGCCAACTCAGCGCATTGCGTATTATATTTTTGTAGTAATAAGTGAAACGATTGTCGCTCTCTTCGTTGCGACAAACAGTGAATTTCATCGTTAGTTGCTGTCGTGCATGCATATTGAAGGTTACGAGAGTTATTATTGCTATTATAATATTATTACGATGAAAACTTTAATTTTCATTTTATATGTTATTTTCCGTTGGCTTAAATTATAATGAAAGCCAATGCAAGCAAATTGCAGATAAATAAATCTTCTTCATTGTCATATTGATCATTGGGGGGAGTATAAAGTAATTATTTATATGGAGCCATTTGTAAAATACTTAGTAAAAGCAGCTCGGCAGATTTATGTTGCCAACTTGTATTGAGAATTATGAAAATTTGCATCTTTTTTTTTTTCGAATCGCTTTAATGTGTATATATGTGAGCAGCATTTTTGGCAGCGAGAAAGATTATTGTTGCAAATAACAATAATTTGACATCGTTACATACTTTATTCATTGGCATTAGCCTGAAAGCTCGTTTCTCAGTATGTGCTCGACTTATTTCACGGGAACTGTATAATTTTCATTGTTTTATCGCATCATTCGTCTTTTGCACTCGTACTCCTCAAGTATATCCGTCCTTACTCGGTTGCATAATGATGTGCTTATGATGACTCGTAAATCATTTCAGAGTAATCATAGGCCTCTTTGTCCCTTGCTTTCTCTCTATTTCACCTCCTCCTCCTCCTCCTGCTCCTCCGCCGCCGCTTCCGCCGACAATTCACCTCCCCCCACCCGCCTCACCGCTCCGCCCCCGCGGCTCCCTTCCTCCCTCTTTATCAGACTTGCCTCGATGAAATTGTTTATTAAATGCAAATATCTCGTGTGCTAATTGTAATAGACGCGTGTATTTTCAAAGTTAAAAGTGCAAATTTACAATTGGCTCCATTCATTGTATCGTTAATCCCTCCTTTAAAAGCTCAGTCAAGTGATTTTCCTACCAATGACTGGTTGATTCTCTATGAAGAAATTCGTTTTGTCAGTAATTACAAATGGAATTGTGAAATCCTGATTCGCTCGACTTACGTGCAAACATTATTGTAGTTCGGAAAAGCGTAATTTTGTCCAATAATTTGTGTGACTTTTTCCCTCTCCGAACCCTTATTATCGGTTGTGGAATTTAAATTTGATAAGAATTTTGTAGAGTAGAGCAACGCCTCTACTTATAATATTGGATTGCAAGAACCGATCGACATTCGATTATTCAATACGATACTTTTGCATTTATATAGGAATATTCAAGCTTTATTAAAGCCTTTATTTGCCATTAATATTAATAAAAAATCGAAAATATGTCTTTTCTCAGAGACGAATTTGAATATCATGCCATGTTAAGTAAACAAAGGCACTTGTTCGCAAATTCTATTATGCAAACCACCGACGGTAAAAGAGATACGAGAGTATATAATTATCTAATGGCATAAACGACGATTTCTAGAAAAGACGAAGAAAGATTATACATTATCATAAGATACAGAGTGCTTGGTAAGTGAAAATAATAGTCTTCGCGGACGATTGAAAGAGTTTGAAAGGAACAAATTGAAGGTCGCACTTTGCTAATTATATTTTATAAAATGTCGTACTGGTCGCCACAAGAAAGCCAACCGATCATAATAAATTCTCATCAAGTTTTTCATTCTCCTATGAAAATCGTTCTTCTTTCGCCCAAGTAAAATTATCCTCGCCATTTTCATATTTTCCGAAGCTTCGCGCAATCTATTTTAAGACGTTTACACGCTGTTTTAGTAGCGTAGCCGACATTTTAACATTAGACTTCATTAGCAAAATGTCCCGGCAAATATAAATGTCGTGAATTTGACATTCCCGAATTTCAAATAAATTCCCTTGTTACATTAGCTTGGCTATAAACCAGAATAATTCTCCCATTAGCATTAAACGTTGAAGGCGCATGCTGCTCACGAGCACGATTTCGTCAAAAGGTGTAAAATAATTTATCGAGCATACATGTGCATTTGTTTACATCTCCAGACTCATTGTAAAGTGCCGATTGTATCCTAAACGTTTTCTTTCCTTTCCTGATGAGAAGGAAAGGGATGAAGCACCGTTCTCAGCTTCATAGTGGAAAATTTCGAATTTTCTTCCTCTCTTCGGCCTAGCAATGCCCACTCTCTTTACTCATCTATCTTTCTCTCGCAGAGCCGAGTATCAATTGAGTATTAATCAATTTGACAACTCGACAACTCCACGCATCTCAATAAACACCTCGATAATTACCTCACCACCCCCACTCCCTCGGCCCGAATCGCCCAATCAATCATCAAGATCCCGGGGAAGATTGTCTGGCGTTGGGGAAGCGGGGG
>JAPYYT010000429.1:83702-96770 GCA_030522565.1 Ceratosolen corneri
GGGGGGGGGGGGGGGGGGTCGCGACCTCGAGGGACCCGCTCGATGCTCTTTATAGATCGGCGATCGAGGATCGATTCGCCTCGCGCGAAAAGGCCTCAGCTCGCGTTCGCCGAACGCCCGCTGCGCGAGTCCCGGGGATTTTTCGGAAGCAGGCAAGGCCGCGCGTGACCGGCCTCGACGATCAGCGGACGCCGGCTTTTACCGCGAGGTCGGCAAAAACTGGTCGAGGGAAAAAGCTCGCGAGCCGCGCCCCATTACCATAACGCGTCGTCGCCTCGCGGTTTTCATGGCCGCGACACGCTTGTGCCTGGGTGCCGATGACCTTGGGCTTTTTGAGCATTGACAGGTTTCCCCTGGTAAATGCAGCTTTCTCGTTCTTGGACCTAAACAGAATGGACAAATGAGTGTGGGTGATTGGACGTGGATGGGCATTATTATGTGGGATTGTGGGGGTGTAATGGATTTGGAAGGAGGAGGATTGGTTTGTTGGACTTTGGAGGAAAGTTTGCGACTGTCGTGCGTCCAGCCATTGGTAAAGCTTAGTTTGTCTAGGTGATTGCAAGACAATTTGGTCTCGGAAGCATGGCAATTATTATTGTTTGTACATTGTTGGGAATTACATAAAGGGCAGCCAAGGCGAGTAATTATTATCAAATTGGCTTGGAATAAAGAGATGCTTCGCGCGGTCTATATAGATCATCGATGATTTTACAAGATAAATCATTGCCGCATTGATTTTTACTTTTGAGGCAGATGAGATACAAATATTTGCCGGAATGTCCTGTTGAGTAACGAAATCCGCCTCTACTGTAAATAATAAAATGCAAATAACTTAATTATCGACTTTTTAATGTTCGAATAGAGGATTGTATTGGGCCGGTGCATAATGTATGTGTTGGCTTGTATGAGGCATCGACACGAATCATTATTTATTTATATTGACTCTTGACAAAGCCAGGCCAATGTTTTCAGTCGGCGAGGTGATGCGCGCGAGCCAACTTAATTACCGACCGGATTTTTCATTCAATTGAAAGTACGAGCGCGTTGAAGGGTAACTCGATGCGGGCATTCAAAGAGCAATAAAAAAACATTGGCTCGAGCATTCCTACAATCCAGTAAATATTTTCATTTTTTTAATTAACCGGTATTAAATAAATAATAACTCCCCGATAAAAGGGAACATTACGAGGGGAAGAAAGATTCTCGGGGATTTTTTAGTGGTGGCCGATGGGATTTTTGCGCGACCGCGGCCGACGCAATCCTGTTTGTAAACTTGGTGCATATAAGGCCACTAAAGGAATAAAATAATTTTTCAGCGCAATATCATTTTCACGTAATATTTTCGAGCTCGTCCAGCTATTTCGCATCGGCGCCATAAATTTAGCGCTTAAAAGCATCGTACCTTTTCGTTCCAACTTTAAATGGTCGCATTAGCTGGTTGCCTAATCAATATCTCGACGGCTCCGCACACCTCGGGAACGAGTCTACACCGAGTTAATGCTCATGCTCAACCTCTGCCATTCACCGTCCCTGCACAAACTCGACATTCCCGCTACGAATCCTGGCGAGCATACGTCCGCGCTTGGATATGTTGCTCGCAAATCGCTGCGAATTTATACGAAGTCGGAAACGACGGCCCCCCATCCTCCCATTATATATCCTTCCCCTTTATATATAATTATATATTGCATCGGGGGACGAATTTCTCGAGGAAAAAAAATCGACTCGCACTTGATTCTCCGATAAATAATATTGGATAATAGCGACGCGATCCTCGACAAATACAATTCGCGGTTATGCAAGCGAGCCTCGCCATTCCGTAATCCCAAGGCATTTTACGAGCAGCAATATCGCCACACCAAAACACTTGACTCTTGTAAATTGCAGTACTTGAAATGCTATTATTGACAAGTTTGAGTTGAAAGGCACACGCGGAGAAAGTTACGTGGCAAAGTTTCAAGTACAATACAGCCGAGTCGATTTGGTCTATTGACAATGAGTGCGCGCGCGCGTACGCACGTTTGACCACAATTTGTCCTTACATAAGCGACATAATGTGACATTTATTCAAACGTTTGCCATCTCTGGAGGGCAACTAATTCATAACACTGTAGGAAAGTGAGTATTTTTCTTGTTGCCGTGGTCGAGGAAAATAGCTCGGTAGCCGTGCAATCAATTGCCATTTTCATAATGCGGAGCTCGAATGCTCCACTCGAGTTCTGAAGCAGGCACAAGTCGGCAAAAGATTGATAAGCTCGGCAATTTACCCTATGGGAGCACACATTCGCAGCTGGTGATCTTTGCTGGCTCATTTCTCACTTCCTGGATTAAGAAAAGATTTTTATGATAATCCAACGAGCAAAAGAGAAGATAATGAGCTCTTATTTCACGACAATTAGCGCGCGCGTAACTGTCATTTGTTTTGCAACGCCCGAGAAATGTGATTGCAGGTCGATTAATATATTTTCACTGCTATCATATATTTATATATAAAATAATAAACGATATTCCACGAGGATTCACATTTTGCGCGTCATTTGTCTCTTGTTGCGTATGTGATTGATATACGAGAATGAAATTTACAATCTTTCGTATAAATGTGAGACAAGATCTTTGGAGGTAATGCTGTAAAAGTTCAACAGTTAAAGATTTTACTTTTATTCGCATTTATAAGCACGCAGAAACACTGTCATTGTGGTTATCGTTTACTGGAATTCCCGAATATTGTTGGAAAATTCCTTACTTCTTTCGTCGAATAATTGCTCTGGAGAAGCTTTACTGTTGTCTTTCAACTGTGAAAATTCAAGAAACACACACATATTGTAGCTGGGATACATTCTGTATTTTTTTCAATACCTTACCATCACTTTCAATGAAGTGATTTTATATTTTAGAACTAATTAATGCGCTTATAAAGATAAACCTATCTCGTTTCTATGTGTATAATCGATGCTTTGAATATTTATCAATGCGGCCGATCTGAAAGTTAGTCGGTGCAATTCTCAAAACGACTTGCTATTTAAGTAACGCCCATGTAAAATTACATACTACTTGCGAAGATATAATTAAATTATCTGTTTAAAATGTCAGTGAGTCCGAATTGCATTTTTCAAATTGCATTATAAATAGTAGTCATTACTATTTTATTTTTCCTTCTACTCGTAGGGATTTGCGCAACAATTTCATTAAATTACATCTGTTCGAGCACTTATTTCTAATGACAATTCAATGTTTTTTAATGATCTTTTGATGGTGCACGTTAGTCATATAATTGCTCCATACAATGATTATAATTTCAAGTTCCCACCCAAATCTACAAAACGTCGATATTTTATGCAGATATTTGATTATAATAATGTCTTTTCATAAGAAATTTTTGACTGCAACTTTAATCAATCCATAGATATGTAAAGCCATGTTTCTTTTTATTAAATTAAATATCTTGGCGGTGCAAAAGTTAAAATGTCATTTCAAATAAATTTCAAGATTAAACTGTGTATTGGTGATTAGACAAATGTTAATGCACACTCATATTGACACCGAGTTTACAACAAATGTCTACAAATTTTATGATTTTAAAGGTCAGTATTGCATACGGAGGTGGTACTGTAATATCTGAGAAATAATCAATCGTGGAAGTATAAAAAAGACATTACGCCTTAACAAGCATAGCATTACTGTCCATTAAAAGTTTGCGTAAAGTTCAATGCCAAATACACGTTCGATAGACGGACGCATAAAGAGCGTGAATGTTACTAAAAGTATTAGACAATTGTTCAATTGGACGGTAAGAGAGATTTTCCATCTCGCGCTACGAAAGAATAAATAATTGCGTGCCTAAATAAAGTAATCGAATGTAATTTGAGCAGCGCATCGGGGACATATTTCGGTGGATATTTATCCTCGGCCTGTAATTGCACACTCGCCTGCCATTCTTTTGGGACTTTCCGTTACGAATTCGCCACAAACGACGCAACAATTTTAATTGCATTTCGACAAGTAACTTCTCATCCATTGACACCCGGACTCTCGATATAAATGACCTTGGTACTGGGACTGTACTATTAAAACTAACAAATAATGCGCAGCCCGACACGGACAGGCGCACATTAACATCGCTAAAACTATTTGATTTCCGTAACAGGTTAGATTCTCTCTCGTGCCTATATAAATACTAGGCGAATTTCGAAGCACAAATCTCTCAAGAACTATGATTATATTAATGACACCATATATTACCAATGCAGGATGAAAGCCGATATACCCTGTACACTTTTTCGAATTGTGTTTAAATCACGAGTTTACATTTATGTTTATAATTATGTAGCAATTTATTACTTTACGTTAAAAGGAATATAAGCATTTGCCTATAAATATCATGGAGCTCGAGTCTACGTGGAAGAAAAAACGGGCAACAAATGTTGGCTTGTCTTGGGCGCTCTCCACGAAATAAGCGCTGATAATATTTTCCCAAATGGCAAAAATCTTTGGATAATAGTGCCCCATCAATAAGCACATACTCCCATTGATACTAAGCATCGGGACAATTAATTATCTTATCGCTTATTATTAATTATTCAGCTCGATCAAGTGTTTTCGCGTTCAGTCACTTCGGCTGCACTGCCCAGCTCCTACGAGGAAGCTGCGAGAGAAAGAAAAAGGAGAGAAAAGCGCACAGTCGCCGTAAAATCGACAAAATCCTCCTCATTTTCCTAAGCAAAGGCCTTTCTCGCGGTGGGGTTGGAAGGGCAGTCGTAAGAAATGGTCTTTAAAGTGCTCCAAGGTCACGTGATGGAACACTCTGTGCACCAGGTACGCTGCTGCGTGTTGGAGCTTGGGGCTCGAGAAATAACGGTATGGCTTAGGAGCAATCGCAGTCCTTATCGACGTGCCGTAAAATATCATTGGAGCATGCGTGCACGAGCTCGCGAAACCGAAAGTCGAGATCCCGGGCGCGGGGGGGGGGAGCCGATATATGCGCCCTTGGCATCCGCGTTTATTTGCATAATAAAGGCCCTCGCGGATGATTCATCGGCCGATGTCAAGGAATCGCGGGGCCGTCGAACCTGTCCGCGGGATCGGCTAACTCGACCACGTAGATTGAGATAAGCCGCCGCGTTAATACGCGAAAGGGAGATTAGTAACGATATAAGTGGTGGCGGCACTGACGGGGGGTGGTGGGGGGAGGTGGCGGCGGCCGAGAATAATTATGGGCGCAAAGTTAAGTGACGTGGAGGCTCTTTTCGCCTCCGATGCGTGCGTGGCTATGGGGTTTGAAATCCTAATGGACGCATCCTCGTGAGCATTTATTGCTAAAGGCTTTGAGGAGATGCAGTGGAGAATCGCTTGCGAGCAGCGTAAATGTTAATTGTATGTCGATCATTGAGGTGGGGGGAATGAGAGGTTCGTTTTGACAATTTTTTCCTCGCCTGAGGCCGGCTTGGTGATTCGATTGTGGAATATTGAAATGTAATGTAAAACTTTTTTGCGCGATTAAATGCTGTGGCTTGTGTGATTATTGATCCGCGTGTCGGTGTGATTTCGCCGTAGTTGTATTGGAAGAAATTTGAAAGGGCTCGTTGATGGGCTGCGGTGTATGAAAGGAAACAATGCAATGAAAATGTATTAATATGGAATAGATAATTGTTTAAATAAATTTAATTTGGTAGCTTTTTATGGATGCAGCTATTACCAAATTAAACAGTCAAAGTAAAATATTCAGAAAAATATTTGGATGCTTCTGATAATGTAAATGGATTTCGCATATTTCCATTACGGTTAATTTATTAAAAATCTTGAGAAACTAACGTTTGGCTGAGTAACAGTTTATATTTAAGATCCAAGGAATTCCATACTTTATTTACATAGTAGTGGAGGTGAATTTTAATAAAACCAAAATACTTTTACGGCGCATTAAGCTCAATTCGTAAAAATGTCCTATTGGCCGTCAGAATTTTAAACGATCGCATTAAACTTTGCCAAGAATGAAACATATTGTCTCGGCTATGCGATAAAACTTTGAAAATGGACAGAATATAGGGAAACTGATAAATATATTGGACATTTAGAAAGTCTGATTTTTGGAAAAACTATGCTACCAAGTATATCACCGACCGATGCATTTATAAACAATCGACGGCAAACTAATCGAGACGATATTTACAGAACTTGACTGCTAAGTGAAACCTTAGGAAGCATATTAAAACAAAAAGTCTTTTTGAAAATAACTAAGCTCTTGGTGAATTCAAAAGGAATCTTGAATACCGACAGACTTTGATTATTTCATTGTTGTTGTTTTGTTTTTTTTGAACCTAAACGTGATGCTCTGTAGAGAAAATTCATGTCGAGGATTCATTAAATCTCCAAATGAAACACTTTACGATTTCTGCAAGATAAGAACAAAAATATATTCATGACTTTTAAATTATTCGTTACTGGTAGTAATAAATGATCATAGTAGAAGGGAAAAAACTGTATGTTTAGCGTGTTTGTGTTTGATTTTTGTGTAAAAGTTGTGCATTAATATTTACTCAATTATTTTTTATCGCATCTAGTATTGTTAAATAGCTAAATTAAAATAATATTACAACAATTTACCTTCAAGATTGATTATTTTATGGTTTACAAGTTTCTCGCCCAATTTTTCATACAAAAATTAATCGATTACGAAAATCCTTTACCTCTTTTAATCATTAATAACCAAATTGAAATACATATTAATTTATAAAAAGGCAATAATTGCTTGCATTATGTAATTGCTTATTCTTTATAGAGAAAACACTTGATAAGAGTCATTGATAAAAACAACTTTAGGACGGTAATTTTCTATCATTAAGCAACATCGTTTAGCCAAGTTTTGAATGTGAAATTTTCACCGACAACCAAGAACAAAACATAATCAATATTTAAACTAGTAACATCTACAATTAATATGCGCAAATAAGGATTCATAACTTTTTAACCCGACTATTAATTGAAAATTAATTATATATATGTATATATATCTAAGGTAATAATAATAAAATTAATGTCCAATTAAATTAAAAAGTAACTATTAAAATTGTTATTAGCTTTAATAAATCTTGTCCAAAATAATATAAAAACATATAAATATGACATCATTTTAAAACCAATGAAGCCATTGACGTCTAACAAGCCTTAAATTAAGGTCACTTGCAACTATTCCTATAAGTTTTTTTAAAATAAATTGTTTGCGTTATTATTCCGATACTTATTAATGCTCTAAATACACGTTCGTTGGTTTATAAAACTATTTATGCGTTGTGTTCAATGTACGAGATGTTTTAAAAATAATAAAACAAAATCTCGTTAAAAACTCCTATTTGGAATCGCCGACGTTTCTTCTTCTCATAAAAGCGCAATTCTTTAATTTATTATTTTAGAAAGCTGGTACATTGCATTCCACCAGCTCCATCCTTTTCCGCAAATTAACTATCCAACTATTAATAAGCAGTCTTATAAGACAATATCATCCACATGCGCTTCAATTCTCCTACTTAAAACACTTTCCCAGCGATGCTTGAACCTAATTTATTTGTGCGTTCAATTTGTTTGCGGCATGATTTTGTCATTCTCAATGAGTACACGCAGTACTCGCAATAACACGCACTGCCATTAAAAAGCCATGGGAATAAATGGGAACAGCGCGACTTTATCTGCGCCTCAATACCAATGCAAACACTGTATAAGCTCGGAAAGCCGTTGAAAACTGCAAATCCTAATACTCTTGTCCAAATGCTCCCAGAGACAAATGTCTCTTAATCGCGAAGCGTCCCTCCTTACACGCGCACTCACTCGACGCGCAAAAGGTCTGCGCAAGGGAAACAAATGTCCACTGCAAGAAGCGAGATTCTGCTCGTCGCCTTAATTATGGGATAATTGGGGTTTCGGTTGGGAGGGGGTAGGGAGGGAGGGTGGAGGAGGATTGAAGCGCAGGCAAGTCGAGTCATTTGGTTATTTGCTCTGGCCGCTCTCTCGTCATCTTCGTTGTTTTTGCTTCCCTCGCCCTCCTCGGCTGCCATTGCCTAACCCGGACAGACTCGACAACGTTTGACAAGCATTGAATCGATAAGGGAAATTTGAATACGCGCCGTCCGCTGAATTGGCAATAGTCCGGATTGAATGCGATTATGTGCGAATTGGGTGGATGGGTGAGCGATGGTAAGGACGGCGTCTATCTCTTATCTGCATATAAGAGATATTTCAGCGGCGTTGCGTTGCATTGAATTGGTATTGCGCGAGGCTAAAAGTGATATCGATTTGACAAATGAGTGACTGGGATCGGTTTGCGCAACTTTTTTGCAAATTTGCTATTAGAGCCTTTGGTGTTCGGCAAGCTTATCGGCGAACTTTTGTTTCGTTCCAGAATGTCATATTGATAATGAACGTCGTGATTTGGAAAAGAATAGAAGATAAGGGTACACAACGAATTGTGTATATAAAGCTGAGCTTGGTTGAATGTAAATCCTATTAAATATAGATATATTTCTAAAAGAATAGGACCTAGAATCGACCTCGTCGAGGAGATGCCGAAAAAAGTGCGGGCAAATGTTATAGATGAGCGAGGGAGAGGCGCGTAACGCGATTTAAAGTCAATGCCCTCAAACACAACAACCGGGGTACCAGGAAGTTAATGTAGGTGAATGTCCGGTCGCGCGAAACCAAGTGCGCTAATAGACACGTGACGAGTCATTGGAGTCTCGGTCGCTCCAGCTCCAGTGGGAGAGGACTTTTTGCGTCGCCATCGTCGAGTTGGCAATTGGATAGTTATATTTGCGGCAAGTGAAATGAAAATTGTCGCGGCACTGCTCGCTTTAAGCGGTGAATTGAAAATGATTGTTGCCGGCTTCGAGCGGAGCTGGGGAAACGAATGCCCGCGCAGCTTCGGAATGAAGAATCTCAAAGGATTTAAGTAAATTCAGCTTTATTACGGCCGACTTTCTAAAGTGATTTGCATATTTGCCTTAATTTTTACGAGAGCGAGATTAAACTTTAAGGATTTACGAAAATTTCAAGAGTGTTTTATTACATCGATATAAAATAGATAAGATTTCTGGCGAGTCGAGAGAGAGAGAGGAAAGTAAAATGGAGAAAATGGTATTGCCGAGCGTGGATCTGAATAATTGGTATTGTTGTTACTCTCGCCCTTGTTTGCCCTTGTTTGCCCTTGTTTGCCCTTCCCTTTGAGTTTTGAAAGTTTTGCGCCAAGTGCTCAAGCTTCTGCATTATTTATGAGAGAATTGGGGAAAAGTTTGGTCGGACGAGAAGTCTGTGAGAGAAGTGTATTGGCTCGATAGAAAATATAGTTTGTTCAACTTATAAATCCTTAAAACTGAATTTATGTGCTTACATGAAGTAGAAAATTTATTTTAGTGCTTAGAATAATAATTTAGGCGTGCAATTTTATTCTCATTGGTCGTAGCAAAGATTTTCTATTATTTCTCGAGTGCACTTCCGCTTGATTCTTTCAATGAAAACTCGGACACTCGCAATTAATAATTAATATCGTAGCGAGTCAAGTTTGGTGGGCAAACAATGAGCAAACGACGAGAATAGCTAATGCCAACAAACTAGGCCAAACAATATTTTGTCGCATTTGCACTCGCACTTTACTTCTGGTCAATCACGTAAGAGCGTCTATTAAACAAATTTCTTCGTCACTTAATCGCTCGATTAAAATCCATTGACATGGTATTTCTGTACTCACGTATGCATGCGATTGTATAAAACTTTGAAATAAATTAACAAAGATGATTTGGTCTGTAGGCAAACATAATTTATGATCGTAAAACCTGACCCAATAACTGCAGAGCAGCTATGACGAAGATTTACGCTTTGAACACCGTTTAAGTACAGTTAACCGCACGTATGTGCGCGTGCGCGCGCGTATATATACACACATACGGTCCGTAGCAGGGCAATTGATAAAAATCCTTACTTTAAATGTTTGACTTTCAAAGTTACGTATACGTTTTTTCTGCGAGTCGAAGAATGTTTGTAAAACGATGATGGCAAGTAAGCTCTTGCATTTACTTTTCTTCCGCATATCACAATACACATTGTACGCACTTTACATTAGCGCCCTATTCAACAGCCATTTCTAATAGCAGGCGACCATCATTCGTCTACGCACCCAATCCACACCAAACTCTCCAACCAATCGAAAAACATATTTCACATTTATGGACAATTGCCTGGCAAATTATGGATTGGATTCATCGTAATTCTCTACATCAGCATCTAATTGGCATTTCTCTAGCGCCATCTAGCGCCACCAACCACCAATACAACGGGCACTCGCATCTGCCCACATTGCCGCCAATAAGCCACATTACACGCAGAATTGAGATCTCATATCCCGAAATAACGGTAATCATTGGCCGCGCAGTCACGACAAACATTCTTCGCGATCGATTATTCGATACGCGTCACGGGCCCAACCGCCCCATCGGTCCCCTTCATGATGCGCACCAAACTTATTTTTCCCCTTCCTCGCTGCGGCCACTCATTTAGCAATGGGAGCCGCCACTCGGCCATGCCAATAAAACAATTTCGCTGCTTTCCAGGGAGCCGCCGGCACTCGCCGACCTCGTACGCACTGCCCATACGTCGGAGAGTGCGCGGGCACGTGACCGAGGCATAACTTCCCGTCTTACGAGATGAGATATCCGAATGCCCGACGCGGCCTACGCTGCCTTTCAGCAAGGAGTGCAGCAAGTGCGCAGCAAGTGCGCAGCAACGGGTTTCTCGGATCTACGATTTTGTGCGCTCGCGAGCGCCTCCTCGAGCTCGAAGACTCGCCCGTGCAAAAATGCCATCGAATCTGGTATTCTTCTATAATCTCCCCCCTCCCGCCCCTCGTACTGAATCTGCATTAACAGCTACGCACCTCGCTTTATTAAATCAAGCGTGTTGCATTATTCATAAAAAATGTATTGTCGAGACTGGCGGCTTACAAGCGGCATTTAAATTGCGAATGCTTGCGTGGTTGTGATATTCGCAGAAGTTTCGAGTCGTCTCGCTCGTCTATTGGGAGGGAGATGAGTGAAATGAGAATTGAATTTTCATGCCTCGGCGGATGCTCTGGGAGCCTCACGCGCAACATGTACAACCAATCTCTGTGAATTATTTCATTATGATGGTCTAAATAATCGAGTGGTGAGAGGAGGTGTGAGTGTATCGATTTCGCGTGCCAATGTGGCTTTGGTGTTGTGCTTGGGGCCGGTGATGTTGATGTGATATTTACACGGGAATTGTCGGCTAATGAATGGATTTCAACGCAATAGCCGAATGAGTGATTGGCCAGGATTAAGTGTAAGGAGCAAATATTCTCTGCAACTCGCACATCCATTATCACGTAAATGCATTGACGATTTGAAATGTCGGGAGAATTGTTCTTTATAACAAATGTTCATTTAAAGATAAAGATACCTTCCGTCTTAATTAACAATGCCATTGCTCTTGAATGTTAATAATAAGCGCCTATTCGCACACGGAGGTCAACTGACAATTTTTCTTTCCTTTTGGGTTTTTTTCTTTTTTTACGAAATAATGAAATAATTGGACCATTAACCAGCAAAGTAATCACTTAAGCAAAAAAGAGAAAAATGCCTGTATAATGGATGTGCATCTAGGGCTCCGAAGTAACGCTTTTATTACACTTTGAAATATTCACATCTATTGGGCTAATCCAATTAGGCGTTTATAATTACACACACACACACGGATAAATGTCTCAAAATTATTTTCAACGAGCCAAAAGTTCAAATTGTTTTCAATAAGCGCTTGTCAATTCACATCGTATCAAATCGTTTATTACACGTGGATTGGCTTTTTTTTTGGTAAGTAGAGCAGGTAGCCTGTAATGCGGTAGCTACGGTCAAGTACGAACAAACGCGGATCATCTAAGGAAAGTTGCCGGTCAGCGTTGGAATTTGTACTTGGAAGGCAACTTATCCTCACATTGTTCATGCAGCCTAGAACTTGTACTTTTGTACAAGTAGGCGCTTAATGCTCGGCTGTAAGTGGGATCCGTTATTAATGACTTTTGGGGGAAAAGCGAGGCGCGAGGCTAGTCGAGCTCTAGTTATAAATAATTTTGATTAAAATGGAAACTGAGGTGAATAATGGCGCGGGATCCATTTTATCTTTATTGAATACGAGCAACGAGCCTTTTACCGTTAATATAAAAGATTTACAAGTGACGGTTCGGCATACCGAGCGATAAGCTCGAGATCTGTAGCATTTGTCAGCCAATCCATTGTTTATCTCGTCGTAAACAAAGGATAATCACGGAGAATATTTACACATACATATATATACATACGTCGGACAAGGACAATTTCGAATGACAGGCAGCCGTTAGAAATTCCTTGGCGCATCTAAGGAGTTATGGTCGTGACTCTGTTATTAGACCATCTCCCTTCGGCATGTTATTATTATTCGTTATTGCTTCTGCATTTGCAAACAAATGGGCGCGCACGAGCGAGCGAATAAGTAAATAAGTGAAGGATGACGCCAATGGCCACTATAATGTTTGGTCAAAGTTGGAAAATTAGATTGGAGAAATGCATATGCAAGAGACCCCATTATCATTCATTATTACTTAAGGCTCTCTCTCTCTCTCTCTCTCTCATAGGAACGCATAAATATTTCTAAATAAATAGTAGCTGCTATCAGCCCATCGCCCTTAAATCATTCACACAGAGACACATTATTATTATTACTGTTGTTATTATTATTATTATTATTGGCGATTTTATGGGGGGCGCTCAATTTCTTCATCTGCATAGGCTCGCGCAACCTGTACTTTATTTCACTCGATTAGGCCGCCCGAAGAGCGATATAAAATTAATAGGAAGTTAAGGGCTCACTGGAAACACGAGTCTGCCCATGTACTTATCATCGCGCGAGTCAATCCGCGCCGCGGAGGACAACATCTATCCAGATCACCTGTCCGCGATAAGGCGAATGATTGTCTCGGCTCGTAGAGCATTCGCGGCCCGATGGGCCGGCGAGGGAGGGAGGGAGGAGTGACAGGGGGGCGGG